>JAEIJG010001274.1:0-12260 GCA_037289395.1 Beauveria scarabaeidicola
AAAACACTTACGCTTACTTACTTACGTACTATTACGCATCTAACCACACACGAGGGGTATAATGAGTTTTGGCCGCAACTCACCTATAGGCTGCCATAGGCAGCGCCACTGCCGCAGCAGGCAGGTGTATGAGTATGCAAGCCTGTATGCAGAGTTTGACAGGGGCTGGATAAGCTGGCAACGCTGGAAATGGCTTCTACTGGCGGCCGATGGGTGTCAAACGGCTGGTTTAACCCTCCAGCGCTAACAACAAAGCAAGCCAACTATGGCTTCCTCCTTGAACTCCATCGTCAGCAAGATTAACCGCGCCACCAGCCGTTTTGTTATTTCCTTGATCCTAGACCCTGGCCATTGCGCTGCATCCCACTCACGCAATCAGTACTCGACCACGATTTATCCCATGTCGAATCAGGGGTTTGGCCCAATGCCGTTCCCGTTCTGACGGCAACGACCACAGCATCCGGAACTTGTTGCAAACCTGAAGCAAAGACAATAAATATTCACCGTCTGTACCTGAGAACCGTGCGTCATGGCCTGCCATATAATATGCGTGTCCCTTTATTTCAATCAGGATTATCAAATCTCCCATGCCCGGAACGCCATGTGCCGTTCACATCACCCAACGGGCCAACATCATCCCCTCTTCCGGAATCTTCGCTCTGCAAAGAGCCATGGAATGAATAACTACAACGCCGTTTCCTTTTCCATAAAAGGCTGCTGGCCGGTTTTCTTCATCCCTTGCATAGCCACCGCTTCTACCTAGCAAAAACTAGCAGTAACTGCATAGTTAGTATTAAAATGACATGTGGGGAAAACAAGAGCGCGCCGTCCAATATTGTCATATTGATATAGATGGCCGGCAAAGGTTTCAAGGATAACTGCAACACGGCAAAAACAACCCCATGGACCTATAGAACGATATTCTTTACAGCAAGGCGCGTCAGCAGGGAGCACACACAATGGGGACCAACCCCTGCCAGCAAGCTGAGCTGGCTCCTTTCGTGCCTCTGATCCGTCATAAGAAAGAGTCAAAAATCCGATCAGTCATAAAAAAGAGATAAAAAGGCTCATTAAGATAGAGTTATATAAAAAAGAAACAATGTTTCTCGCTTATAAGGAACGTAATGAAAAATAAGACAAAAGGAAGGATCAGCCACTTGTGCCACCTAGATTGACTCAGTTTTCAAATCAATCTCCTGCTGGGTCCCCGCCCCTTTTCTCGAGCATTGATATCAGTTAATATCTTGCAAATGGAGAACCTTACCAGCTGCAGGACTGATCCCTGCGAGATCCCTGAAAACTCTCTTGCAGTTCCATTATCTCCTTGCAGGGTGGGGTTTATGGACGGCGCGGCACTTGGCGAAACGAAAAGGAAGATATCTAGAACTTGCGCTTCAGTCTTGGGAAAACCGTGCGTTATCACGTCTTTCTTTTCCCACAACCCCGCAGCCGAGACAGTTCTGGCCATTCCTCTAAGTGATCTCGATGATGGCGGATCGTTATCATGGCCCTAGAAGCGGTGGCTGTGGAGAGATCGATATTGTTTACGCAATGGTGAAGAATTTCTTTGCGGTGATGAATAGAGCAAGTTGTTGATGATGAGAATCAGCAATCATCTGCTTTTCTTCACTTGCACCAACGTCAATGTCTTCCAAGTACTTACATGTTCATGCTCTGCGCAGACACAGGAGAGGGACACGCCGACACGCAGCCCCACTCTCGCCAGAAGCCCAAAAATCACCGACTTCAATTCAATGTGTCCACACAGTTTGGACTGCTGCTCCATCACCATATCACGCACAAAACATCCACCAGAGCTACCACAATGTCGCATCCGAGAATAGAGGAGGTGTCCGACAGCGACCCGGACATGGTCTCGGACCCTGAAGAAATTGACATTGACGACTTTAACGAAACCGACATTATGCGACGACTGGAGCCCAAAGCCCCCGCCGCACCCTCCTCCTCCTCCTCCTCCTCCGCCGCCGCTGCGGCCGCGCAGCAGGCCATGCAGCAGATGATGATGAACCCCGCCAACACCCGCTCCGTCACGGCCGACGAGCGCGCCGCCTACGCCGCCTACCAGAGCCTGTACCCCATCTACTTTGACGCCTCGCGCACCCGCGCCCAGGGCCGCCGCGTGAGCGCCGCCCTCGCCGTCAAGAACCCGCTCGCGCGCGAAATCGCAAACGCCTGCTCGCGGCTGCGCCTGCAGACGGTCCTCGAGCCCGAGAAGACGCACCCCAAGGACTGGGCCAACCCGGGCCGCGTCAAGGTCGCCCTCAAGCCCGCCGTCGCGCCCGGCGCCACGCACAAGATTGCCAACAAGCACCACCTCTACATGCTCGTCGCCCAGCACCTCAAGGAGAACCCGACCACGGCGCGCTCCCCGGGCCTGCGCGTGCGCATGGGCGGCCAGATCCACCCGCCCGAGGACAAACCCTACCCCAAGCCCGCCGCGCCCCGCGGCTGGAAGATCAACGAGTTCGTGCCGTACATGAGTGCGGCCATGACGGGCGGCGGCGTCTCAGAGAACATCTTCAAGGACATCATGAAGGAGATGCAGGGCGGAGGGGATCCCATGTCAGCGCTGCTGGCGAGCCAAACAGGCGCTGCCGGTGGGAACGGCTCAGACGACGGTGGGAAGAAGAAAAAGGACAAAAAGAAGGGCAAGGCGTGAGCAGGCCATCAGCTAAAAAGTAGAAGACGGTTGATCTATAGCCGCGCGAATCGGAAAAAGAATTAGCATACACATAATCGATATCTGACTTGGACGGGGTATGAGCATCTCTCGATCAATGTCGAGAACGGCGCAGGTATATGACATTAACTCTTGCTACAATACGCAAGACATGATGAGAAAGAAAACAAGATCAATTGTACATGATATAACGCCAAAAGGGTATCTCCCGTGTCCCTGGCTAGCCCATGCTTGTGACCAATACGATTCCTATATGAATCGGCTTATTCCATAAAAATATACAAACCACAAGGCTTCACCTTATACAGCGGCAACTCTTGCGCTCTGTAGCGCATCCCACTCACGCGATCCCACAATTTGTACTCTGCTTCGAGAGCCGGATTTCAGCACCTTGCCGTCCAGCCCAGGTAAGCGAATCTGCAGCGTTGCGGCTGGTTTTGACCGAGTGGGATTGGCGTTGCCGCGAACAGTGGGCGCAAGAAGCGACTCGCTCTTCCTCAGCACCGAGTCTTGCCACGACTTCCATGCGGCAAAATCTTCAGCCTGCTTTGCCACATGGTACTGTGGTGTCGTCTTGGCCGACCGCCATGCCAGCCTGTCCTTGGGAATCGAGCCATAGTTGAAAACGCCAGCCGAGGATGTCATCTTGACAAGCTCACTCAGTACGTCCTTGCCCTCAGCAATGACTAGAGCCTTGCGCTGTTCAGCAGCGCTAGCTGGTTTCTTCAGTGGCTCGGAGAGCCAGTCGTAGTTTGGCTGCTCTGTTAGTCGAGCCCGGCGGTTGTCCTCGCGCAAGTAGCGCACCGCAGATTGCAAACTTTCAATGTCATTCTTAAGCGCGTCCATTTCACGTGCTGTGGCAACGGCGCGCTCCTGTCCAGCCTTGTTACCAGCTGCATCTGCACCGTCGGCATAGGCGCGGCTGTCGCTTGCAACCTTCTTCCATTTGTCGCGCTCCGATTCAAGCATCTTCAATTCTCGATCCTGCTTCTGGATGTCATCTTTGAGACTGGTAGCCTGTTCTGTAGAGATTACAAGGTCCTGTTGCAGAGCATTAATGCGTTCTATGTTTGCCTGTGCATCACGCATGCGGGATTCCAGAGTCTCAATCTTAAGAGCAGCTGTGCTGAGATGCTCATCGCGCTGAGCAATGGTTCGGCGAGCTTCGCTATGTTCTTCCTTGAGACGTTTCAACTCTTCCTCGGCGTCAACAGGCACAGCCTTCAGAGCTTTGAGCTCCTGCGAGCGGAGTTTCCACGGTGCAGGGCTCACATCAAACTCGCGAGTCTGGCCAAGGTCTGTGGCCAAGCCAACGACTTCCGACACAAGCGTCTGCATGCTACGCAGTTGCAAAAGATACTGAGAGAACATGTCAGATTCGCTGCAAGATGTAGCCTCCAGCACCGCGGCATGAATGGCGTTTTGCGCATCAGCATGTGTGTAAGAATCAGTGCGTCCCTCGTCTTGCGTGAAAAGTGCATGGAGACTTGTGCCAATCTTGCGAGAAAGTGCTGCGATGCCGTCACTGGTAGTTCGGCATGATTCAAACAGGTCGCGGGTCTCTGGTGTCAGAGAGAGCGATCTTGTCTTGAGGTCCTCCAACGCGCGAACGGCCTTGCCGGCAATAACCTTGATACTTCGCGTCTGTGTGATGACAGTTTCGAACTTCTTCGCAAACAGCTGTGTCATCTCTTCATCAGCGCCCTCAACAGCAATGGCCCGTTCAATCATGGCACGAGTGGCATTCAACGACGTCGCGGCGGATTCTAAGTGGCTCTGGACAACGACGGCCTTCATGTGAGCTTCGTCGGCGTAGCCAGAGGCGTCGTCGGTGAGATGCACTTCGCCTAAGTGGGACATCAATGCAATGGTTCGCTGTAATGCTTCAGCACACTGTTTCTCCTTGAGTTCATCCTTGCGCAGACTGTCTATCCAGCCGTTGAGAGCACGCTCGACTGGCTCGACTTCGAGCAAAGCATTCCGGTAATTAGAAAACTGTGCCATGGAGCAGTGGTTCATATCATTGAAGAAACGGTCACACATTGTCGCAACCCAGGTCAGCTTGTCAACGGCATCACAGCCGGCGAATAAGTCGTCCTCGTGGCCTGGCTGGGGCTGTCCGTTGAGCTTCTCTTTGATAAATCCGCCGAGCAGATTAGACTTGAAGGCAAGTCTGCGGAAGCGCAGTAGGGCAAGAACGGAGTCTTGCTCTTCCTTGTATGTATCGGGGAGAAAGAGCTTTACGATCTCAAGGTGCTGCTCAGCCTCTTGGGCATCAAGACGTCGCATCTCGAGGTCGATTGTTTTGACTTGGGCCTTGGCAGCCGAAATCTGCAGCTTCATGTTAAGATCCATCATGGCCCGCGATCGGTCATTGAGCTTCTCCGATTCACCCTCCGTAACAGCCTGCGAGGCTCGCATGTCGTCCAAATCTGTCTGCAAGTTCGTGACCAGCTCACGGAATCTGGAGAGGGTGTATTCCATATCCTCAAAATTTTCCTCCTGCTGCGCGAATCGGCGAGCTTGCTCAGCGATGACACTGTCTCTGAAATCAAGCTCTTCTTGAAGCTCTTTTTCATTCTGCACGTGGTTGATTTCGAGTTCGTCGTTGATCTCTTTCAAGCTCTCCAGATCCTCAATTACAGCCTTCAGCTCTTCCATCTGCTCTGACAGGCTCATGTTCCGTTCTGTTAGATCTTCAATCATATCTTCGGCACCAAGAGCAGTATCCAACTGCGAGCGGAGATCATCCACTGCAGCTTCAGACTGTTGCAGCTTCTCCTTGGTCTTATCATGCTCTTCCTTAGTGGTGCCAAAGTCGCGAACATCCTCTTCAAGTAGAGCTATTTGGGCTTTCAAATCTTCTTCTTGCTCATGGGTAATGTCTCGCAGTCGAATCAGAGCCTCACGGAGACGCTCGTTTGTCCGCTCCATCTGCATCCAGTTTGCGCTTGTCATTTCCTCTGGCGTCATTCCTTTGCTAAACTCTGCGTTTTCCTCGCGCAGGATCTCGACTTCCAGTTCCAGCTCCTCAACCTTTTGATGCACGGCTTCAAGCTCAACTTTCGCTACCTCGTAATTCTCCTCTGCCATCTCCCGATCAAGAGTTGCCAATTCCAACGCAGTGTCGTGATCGGCCTGCAGAGCTTCCACCGAGTCAAATCGTACTTCAGCTTCCTTCAGCTGCTTTCGGAGCTCCAACAGTTCTTGTTGCTGTGGTTGGTACTTCAATTGCAGCTTCTGAATGACGTCAGAGAACTTGTCTCGTTCTGCCTGGACCTTGTCCAATTGTTTTAGTTTATCCCGGTCCTCCTGGCGTTTTCTTTCCAAAACTTTCAGCTTCGCCTTCAAATCTTCGACTTCTTTGTTCAATAGGCCGCCGGAAACTGAGCGAGGCATGCCTGCCGGGGTAGTTGGCTTTTGCGTTACTGAAGACGCGGCGGCCATCTTCTCCAAGTTATTCGTTCTCGCCATGACGGGACTCTTTGGCTGAGGCGACAATATCCCTGCATCGCATTTCAAGGGTGAATTTGGAGCAGTCTCGCCGCTCCGTGAGCCCGTATTACTCTCGTAGCCAGCTTGCGAGTCTGCCGAAGGGCGTCGAGCGGAGTCTGAATGACGTAGACCAGCGAGGTTTGGAGCTCTGCCGCTCGCCGAACGGGTATGCGATATGCTTCCACGCGAAGCTACCGAGGACACTGAAGGCTGTCTCGTGGTTCGTACTGCAGGAGCCGCGGGAGGTCCCATAGACGTCCGCTGTGCAGGAACTGTGGTACGAGTTCGCGCTCCGGCCGATGCAACTCTGGCGTTCGACGGTGTTCCGGTTCGCGAAGCTGTGGCACTAGATGCAGCGCTCAGGGGTTTTGTCGGAGATTTCGTAGGAGACTAGCATACATTAGCAAGAGACTCGCCATGTATATGTATGTAACCTACAGCAGAGCCTGGAAGTCTTCCAATGCTGGCAGGGCGTGTCGTTCTAGAAACCGGGCTCGGGCTCGGCGCATTAAGGCTTTTTCGTCTGTTAAGAGAGGCATCGTTTGCAAGAGAGGGACGATTGGCGGTGCCATTGATAAAGCTGCTTGGACGGGCGGCTTTCTTTACTCCAGGCTTGACAGCGGCGGGGGGCTGCGCAATGATCGTGGCCATCATGGGCTTGACAAACATGCCATAGCCCATCGGGCAGTCGAAGTAGCGCTGTCCCTGAACGCTGCCATCGTTTTTGCCCGTCTTGTCCTCAAGTTCGACCCCTATCCACTCGCCCACCTGGAAGCTGGTTTGGCCGGCAAACCGCACCGTGGCTTTCCGGCCATCGTTTAGCTGCACAATCTGGCCTGACTTGAAATCAGGCATTATGAAGACTCGTCGGGCAGTGGGCGCATCGTGGCGCCAGTAAGTTCGATTTGGTTATGGATGTCGTGTTGACAAACAGATGTACTAAAAGAGCCAGGGCGGCGCTTGAATGGGCTCCGCATGTGGTGAAGCTCCCCAGCGGCAGTGGTCACTGAAGCCCACTAAATGCACTGTAGCGACGCGTCTGTCGCCGCCAGTCAACGCGCTCCACTACCTATGTAGGTACACCGACCAGTACAACATGTGGTGCCTTGAATTCGAGGCAGCCAGATGTCATGGCTGCCACACCACGCCAAGCCACACAAACGGGGGGAGAGACATCCTGCGAGACACTGAAGGGTGAAGGGTAATATCACAAAGTTCGCTGTGATCGAATTCAAAATAAGCATTGTGCTTTTATTTATTACTCCATTCGCTAGCCCAATCCGTGATACTACACAAGATCCAAGATATATCAGAAATGCTACCGCAGGCTTCCCATAGCCAAAATATCGAACCGCAAAACCCCAACGCCTCTAATCACAATTCATTCATCCATCCGTTCGGTCAGCGGGGACAGAATTTCGAAAAGCACCATTCCTCACCCATTCGACCAGTTCAAACGCCAGCCGACGCTCGGTCGTTTCGTCAATGCTCGTACCGGTGGCGACTCTTACCACAATGAGACCCATGCGCTTGTCAATCTCCACGGCTCCAGACTTCTCGATTTCGTCTGCTTCGCTTGGCTGCGCATACACGACTAAATCGGCACTAGGTATCCCACGCCACATGCTCGCCATCCATTGCCAGTGTTCTTCCGACGAGTAGCGATCGGGATTGGGTGTACTGGCGGCAAACTGATCAGACAGTGTCAAGCTATAACCTTCCTTCAAAAGTGCCAACGGCACCTTCAAAAACGCTGATGGTGCCTTTTCTGTCTTGATCGACGTTCCGAGCCGCGGATGAACAGCTACCCCCCTACTCCTAGTCTGGCGGACATCGGGCGTTGACGTTCCGCCACCCGTGCCGCCACTCGTGCCCGTGACATGGGATATCATTTCCCTAGACTTTTCTTGCCAAGAGATCATCATACGCAAGTATGCAGAAATGCCGTCTTTCGATGTCATGGTCTGACATCCGCCTGTTTGGATCGACTCCCGGTCTGGTACCCAAGAGCGAAGTGACACTTCGTTGCAGGCAAGCAGAGCCTTCTCGACGGCATGTCCAATACTCCGGAGTATTTCAGGATTTGGTCCCTCGACGGCAATTATGGCACCTCTGGGCTCGACTGATGATCGGTTTTGCTCAACTGACCGAACTGGAAGAGGTCTAGTGATTCTCGATAACTCGCCGAGTTTGTGCTTGAAGGGAAATAGCGTCACAGCGCCCTCAGTACTGCTAGACCGTCTCTCTCGCGGGGCAGAATGAGAAAATACAGGCGAAGGCAGCACCGGTTGTCGCATATCCAGACTTTGTGCACGTGCCGGCGAGGGTGATACAGCTGTTTGCAATGGCGGCAGCCTCAAAGATTCGTCAAACCCACTGTAACGTCGACCAGTGTCCTGCTCTGTCCAAGATGCTCCTCCAGGCCGGCGTGGCGGTGGCGGCATTGGCCCGCTCGGCATTGTCCCGCTATGTGACCTCGGAATTGCGCTGAGCTCTGGGAGAGTTGTATGAGGGTATGTGCGCATTGCTTGATAGGGGCCACATTCAGGAGATGTGCGCATCGAGTCTGGGGGCACTTCACTAAATGCTCCATGCAGTCGGCCCACGGCGTGGTAGTTGCCAGCTCCGTTAGCTCGACGACGCTTCGCATCAGGTGAGGTCGGATCATCCTCATAACCCCTCACGGGGGGTAGTTGCCGAGGGTGGAGCGGGAGAGTGCTGACTGGCGACAGATCCATGCTCAATCTTCGAGATGCTGAGGTGTCTATGCTGGGCAGAGCGGGCTGGCCATGAGGACCAATTTTGACTGACGGGGGTGTTGCGACTGGTGTTGAAGGCGTTCTCGGTGTGGCGATGGCTCGCCCGTTGCATTTTGTGCAGCGGCCGGGTTCTTCTCCAGATACTGTATTTGGCCAACTGCCTTGGACTTTGCTGCCTCTTCTGGGCTGGTATCGATAGTTTGGGTATTGGTGTTGGTGTCGCTGCTTCTCTTCCTCGGCCAGCTTCTTCCATGTTTCTTTGACGTCCTCGACCTCATGTTTCCATTTCTCGCCAATGATTTTAGAAATCTCTGGGTTTGACAGCTTGGGATTGTCAGCCGTTACTTGAGACTGGTGATGCTGCCGATAGAGGATAAATGCTACGTTTCGTGGTTAGTGTGAGAAGCGATGCCAGATCTGCCATCAAACGTACCGTTGCGAGGGCGGGGTATCTTTGGTGTTGGTGTGCAGAGACATATGGCTTCTCTGGAAGATTCTGGCTTCATCACCGGTGCGGATGTGTTGATGCTCAATGGTGCATACAAGCCATGGTTATGGTCCGCAGAAGTCAGGGAAGAGGCTCGTTTTCTGGTAAAGCTTGAGCTACCAGGGCTCGGTGAGCGAGCAGGTGCAAAGACACCTTGCGGCCCGCCTACCCTGACAGCCCTATCAAGATCCATGGGCAGATGTGGCGCCGTATCATGTATGGGTCCAGGTGCAAAGGACAAGACTTGGGTCATATTTGAATGTAGCAAGAGGACGCTCAACTGATGTTCAAAGAACGACAGGGATCATGCGGCCCGGTACGCGAGCTACCCGAGGTGTGGATGATGCTAGGTCGTGTTGAAACGCGCTCGGATTTGGCGGCTGAAGGCTATGATGTAGAACTGGGCTGCGGGGGCTGGAGGGAGAGTCTTGGTACGGTCGGCGATAGCTGTTGGAGATGGTCCAGTGAGACAAAGCTTGCGGGTGCACCAGGCCGATCCGTCGCAAGCTTGCCAACAAGGCACAAATAACGATGCTTGACTGAGTGCTGTTATGGAGAAGCGAATGGCTCACTGTCCAAAGGCTCCAGACAGGCGAGCTATTGGTGTGCGGTTGAGTCGACCGGGGTGAGGAGGCTGGACGTCGACGCGGAACCAACGTTTCTTTGTCCGGGATATGTTTGCACTACACCCCTGCGCCGGCAGTATGCGTCAAGGGTAAGGATTGGAGGGGCCAGGAGCTGGTATAAGCTCGGATCTAGGGGATGACCAATTCTCGCGTGGATGAAGTCAGGAGAGCACGAGGTCAACGAGTGGGCGCTTAGAAAGAGAGGCAGTGCCCTTGGCCGGCTAGGAAAGGCGACGACGAGGCTGAAGGGCCAAGGCCGGGAAAATGTGCCGGGAGAGAATGGACGAAAGAAAAAGACGGCAAAAGTACCGACTCTGCTGCTGATCCGGCAGGCAGCACTCACTTGAGAAGGGCGAAGTGAAGATGGAGGGGGTTATACTTGACGAGGTGAGAAAAAGAACAAAAGCATTCATTGACAAAGGTGACGCAGGAGACAAAAGGCACCATCGCATTATATCATCAAAGAAGAATGAAGGAGGACAGGTTTAGGTTGCATCCCAGCTAAGCCTACCGGGGGCCAGCATACCCATTCTTCGCTCTACTCCGCCAAGGTGCCTTTGCCTGGCTGGGCGAGTTCTTGTTGCCAGAGGAGAGTATGGAGAAGGCTAGACGGGATAAAATAACGGTGTCCAAGACAGCACTACTTGTCGGGCTGGCGCTCCTCCTTGTCCAGCAATTCCCTTGTCTGCCGATTGTCTACCATATATCTCCCCAGACTATCAACACAAGTGTGAGATTTTTTTTTTTGTCCTCCCGTCCGACGAATCTATGCTCAGAAAGCCTTTTCCAAATAGCTCGTTCGACAATCTGACCACACAGAGGCAAGCCCCCAGCCTCGTCAAAGGACGACAATGTGGGCGGCCAGGAATGTGCTGCGTGAGACCCTCTGGAATGCGCGGCCCTGAGACAAAACGAAAAGCCTCACACCCAAGTGCCAGGCCCACCGTCCGCGCCCCCGAAAGGGTGTGGAAGCGCCCCAATTCTTATTTGCTGTTTTTGCCCAAAAAAAAGTCTACTCACACGTGATGAGGTCGGAAGGTTTGATGCTCTGCCGGTCTTGCTTCTCATATCGTTTTCGAATGGTTCGGCGGGTAGGTTTGCAGTTCCGGTAGAGAGGGGCGGGCCGGATGCGGTTACCGTTTTGCCTTATCCGGAGAGCTTGTTTCTACGACGCAATGGGCAAACGTTCTCTTCTCCAGTTTTAAAATAAGAAGAAAAGCCAAAAAGACTAACGAGGGGTCAGCAGTTACGGACTGTACGGGAAAGAAATGGGGGGGAAAAGGCCGAAAGGGAAAGACGGTGGGTTGCAAGATGCAACTTGGCTAGGTCTAGCAACTTGGCTAGGTCTAGCAACTTGGCTAGGTCTAGCAACTTGGCTAGGTCTGACCGTCTAGTAGCTACTAGACACCCAACAACGTCGCGTCCAAGTCGAGAAGAAGCCTTACTACGACTTACCCAGTAGTTAGCCTCACAACGAAAGGCTTTTTTGACTCACCCACTAACTAGCATGTACGGATTACTTGTTGTCTTTTTCCGGGTCTTTCCAACCGCCGCGTCCGTTGAAGAAGGCAGCAACGGCACAGAATTCAGCGACAAATGGCAAAAAGTAGACGGGAGAAATGAGTCGGATGCCGACGTTGCCACCAGGGCCGTTGGCTATCATCCCGCGCGTAGCCGGGAAGACTCTGTAATAAACGAGTATTTGCATTCGTGGATGTATCCGTATGTTGTGTTGTTGTGACTTTTGATCATTTCTTTCCTCTTCCCCCCCCTGCCCGGTGTCTTGGAACTGCTGTGGCGCCATTGGGGGAAATGGGCCGTTGTTCCTCATTCTCACTTGCATCGCACACGCACACGCCCATCGCGTCCGTCCCCTCTTCTTTTCTTTCTCTCTCTCCTTCTCTCTCTCTTCTGGCCCTAAAAAAAGCCCCCTTGTCAATGGTGTGTGTGTCCGTCCGGTCCTGTTTGCTGCGCCCCCCCCCCCCCCCCCCCCCCCCTGCCAATGTGATTGATGAGATCGGGTCCAGGCCAAGAGATTGCCGCAGTCGCCGCTGCGCCGCCCTCCCTTGTTGGGTATGGTGGGAGAGAGAGACTCAGAGGAGAGAGAGAGAGAGATGGATGGGGTCGCGCCCTTCTTTGTTTCGGCCAGTTCTTTTTTTTTTTTTTTTTTTTTTTTTTTTCTTTGGTTTTTT
>JAEIJG010001275.1:0-12252 GCA_037289395.1 Beauveria scarabaeidicola
CTAATAATTAAGATTAATAATAGTAGGTGCCTTAATAGCCTCTATAGCCCTCCTTTTTCCCTTCTATATATTCTAATTCCTTATTAGATTTACTAGTAGTATTTAAGCTAGCTAATAGCCTTAAGATATACTTTAAGATAACTCTCTTTAGTTACTTAGTACTAGTATTTAATCTAACTATAAAGTAAGTATATAAATTAATAAATTCTTATTATTATTATCTTCTAATACTAATATAATAATAACTTCTTTATTACTTCTTATAAGTATTAAATCTTCTAGTATTAACTAGGTATTAGGATTAGTAATAACTACTATCTTAGTATCTAATATAACGCCTTTACTTTTATCCTTATTAGTACTATTTACTATTATCTAAATATTCTTACTAACTAACTAATCTTTAATAAATAACTCTTAATAAAAGTTAAAAGTAATACTAAAGCTATAAGGTATACCTTTATTAAGTATATAATTAATAAACTTACCTAAGATTAGGTCTTTCTTAACCTTTATAATATAGCTTTTACTAACCTAAATCTTACTAATCTTATTATTTTTTATATTATTAGTATAAGAATTAAGCTTTTTAAAGTATTATTAGAGGTTTTAAATATTATAGTATTTATTATTAAGATTCTATATTATTTAAACCTTTTTCTTTTATATTATATTATAAGATTATAATCTAATAATAATCTCTTTAAAGATAAGAGTTATTATATTTAGCTAGTCTATATATAATTTATTATTATACTTAGCTTCTAATAACTTACTTATAAGAGTAGTAATTTCTTAAGGTAACTAATAAATCTATAAAGTAACTAGGCTATTAGTTATTATTAAAGAAAAAGCTTATTAAATTAGTATAGATATTATATAATTTAGAGGAAAATCCTTCCTTACTACCCCCCTTATTATTAATAAAGGCGGTAAGAAGATAGGTATTAAAAATAGCTTAATTAACGCTAAGAACGCCTCCTTTAGGGATATTAAGTATAGACGGTATAAGAAGTAATATCCCCGCCTAAAACGCTAAGAATTGCTACCGTGGGGCGATAGTGGATACGACTGAGAAAAAGTTCTCGCGATCACGGCCTTATTAACTAATCTGTAATCTATACAGATTACCAAGCCGGAACTTGCACATGAACCGATAAGTTATAACCCATGCGCGCCATGCTGGGGTTTCGGGCAGTAGTGGGCGTGAATCCTGGGACGGCTCGGTGCTCGGTGGAGAAGGCGCTGCAACAGCAGGCGATTTTGGAGTCGATCCCTGCAAGATTTAAGATAACAACCATGAGCACGTCCTTTTCACGGGTCAAGGGCGTGGTGGCGCTCACCAGGAAGATGGGTAGATGGGTTGATGGCATTGCTCGTGGCTGCAGCAAGAGACGACCGCCACGACGAGGAACAGGAGGGCATTGTACTGGTAAAGCCGAGTAGACAGGCACCAAGACAGCTCCTGATGCAAAGAGGTTAAATCTTTGACGCGGTAAATAGTGAATCCCGGCCACTTTGCAAGGCAGTCATGATTTGCGTCCTCTAGTACGGAGTATCGAGTACAGATACTCGGTATTGATCTGGTAAATAATAATAATTAGGTGCCCCTTGCCAGCTGCGAGCTGCCAGCTGCCGCTCACTGCCAGCTCCAACTAGCCCAGCTCCCGCAGACCAGGGCCAAACGCTCGGCCCAAATTTCCCCAAACTCCTACCTTCCCTCTCTTTTCTCTTCTTTTCCCTTTTGTTTTGTAACTTGGACCGTCGCCCTGTTGGATTAGAAGCGGGCGTTGGAACTAAAGTTTTTTTTTTTCCTTACTGCGGGATGCTTCGCTTTTGCATCGTCGACTGTCCTGTTGTGAGTCCCGGACAAACCACCACCACCACCACCACCACCACCACCAATTTTTCCGCGTCGTACTGTCCCGACTTGCGAGCCCTTTCAACTGACCCTCGTATCCAGTGCTTCAGAATGGTGCCCTCTTGATCGGGACTCGATCATCCTGCCAATCGTTCAATCCCTTTGTTCCGGCACCGAAAACTCACTGGCTACTGCTGCCGCCGCCTCAACCCATGATACCCGAATACCACTGCGCCGGCCGCCATCTCAAATATAAGTCATTTGCGCAACGTTCTTGCGCGCGCAATCTTAATATTCTTTTGGCGCATTCCTACACCTTTCTCGAATCCCACCTTGTCTTTTATCGCACTGTTTTCTAAACATCATTTGTACGCTCTCTTCGCCAACGACCCCCCCCTTTTACTCGAGCACCGAACCGAGGTTCTGAGACTTCTCCATCTGTTTTGTCTGAGTCAAAAAGGTGCGTACCTGCAAGTATTTTCAGCCATGCATGAACGTTATTATGCCCTGCTGCAATCAGTTGCGACCCTTTTGCTAACGATTCTACGTATCCAGTTCTGATCTCCTTGACTGGTGCAGAGTGCTAAAGACGCCGGCTTTATTTTTTTTTGTCCACCACTTGGACGGCGCGCCACAACGGCAGCTCCTTTCATTGCCAGTTGTAAGTAGGTCTTACCCGCCCCGGCCCTGCCCCAAACGAAACATTGCTTTTTCTTGTTCTGCTTGGCGGTTTCGCCCTCCCACGCCAAATGCGCTAATGCAGCTCAGTCGCTGGTACATGCTCAGCCGACCAACCCGCAATTACCAGCCCGACTTGCAGGCATCTTCGTGGCTCGCGGACCTACCAGCGCAGCTGGAGCCCCGCTGATTGTCTTGCCTCCCAAAGCTACAGCGGCGTCAGACAGGTCGAGAGGCGAAAAAAGGAGGGGTGTTGTAACTGAGGCTTTCTGCTCCTTTGACCTCGGTGTGGCTCTCCTCTCTTCGCTCAATCGTCACCATGGCCGAGTGGGAGACAGAGAACGAGCAGGCGGGCGGGCTCACGGCCCACGCGACTCGTAGGTCGTCTTCGAAATCCGTCAAATCTCGAAGAAGATCCAAGACGCCGCCTAATAGATCCATTTCTCCTTCACTCACAGACAAGAGCACCAAACGCTCTTCGCGCGACATCGCCATGGACGAATCCATTAGTATTTTGGACCCACGTCGATTTACACCAACTCTTCATGCCAATCTCGTTTCCGAAATTCTCACTCTGCGCAGGGACCAGGAGGACAAGACAAAGCTCATTGAAAGTCTAGAGACCTCTCTCTTTTCTACAAGGGAAGAAAATGAGTCACTACAGGCAAACTATGCTACTATCGGCAAGGAGAGTCGATCTCTGAAGCGTCAACTCTCCCTGCTCGAGGGCGGTACATCTTCCGCTCTCGGAGAACTTGCTCGTGAACGGGATGATGCTGTCGAATCCGTCGCAGAGTCTAAGAAACGACACGATGCTGTTCAAAAAAAGATTCGCAGCCTTGAAGAAGATTCTCAGCGCGTTCATGAGCAGTGGGCCAAGGAAAAGGGTGAATGGGAAGATGAGAGACGCAAGTACGAGCGTAAACTTCACATCACCGAAACCCGACTCAAGACGATTCTCGATGAAGTAGCAGCTTATCAAACTGTACAAGCGAATGGCGAGGAGATGGACGGGGAGCCCGAGGACACACAAAAAGACAACGACGGTGCCAGTATTCGTACCATGAGCATCACCGGGAGCCTCCGCTACTCGCTGCTCAACAGCCCTGGAGCAGCCAACGCTCTCGGAGCATCCTTGGCGGATGAACTCAACCTTGATGACGACGATAGCGATGCTGCGGCCACCGAAAGCGTCTTTTCAAGCCCCCGACACAAGCGCACAACCAGTCGCGAAGCAGCATCAATTGGCAGAATGCATCGCAGAGATGTCAGCCTCGAAAGTTTGGGCCGACCCAGGTCACGCCTCTTCTTCAATCCTAATGTCCTTGGAATCCTGCAAGGCGAAGACGAGGAGCAGCCATTCGCCCCCATCGCGCCGTCGACGACTTACACGGACACTGGTGTTCAATTTTCGCCTCCACCCTCACCCAAGGTTGAGCCCACCCGCAGGCTAGAGGCGGAAAACGTTGGCCGAATCGTCAATGAGATTGAGGCCAACCAACGTCGCAAGCGAGTCCAGCCTGGCGCCTGGCCCTGCAAGCCCGTTGCCGCTGAGGACCTTCACCAGCGAGCGATGGTTTCTGCCGCTGCACAAACTATCGAAACACCGCTAAGCCCGCCTAGAACGCCCAAGATGGACTTTGAGCCAGCCACGCCCCCGCCCGAGAAAGCTGATTCGACTATGGTGTCATCAGCGACGCAGACTGAGAAGGAGCACGAGATGCCTACCCTCAATCTTGTGCCTCCCCTGACTCCCCCTTTACCTGCTATGACCATTCCGAGCATCAGTGTGCAGCCTCCCACCAGCCGACCAACTACCCCTAGATCGCCCATGCTGCCGCCCTACATGAAGAACTTTGGCTGTCAAGTCAACATCTCTTATGAAGTGCCGATGACGGAAGCTGCCGTACAGACTGAGGGCATTCAGGTCGATAAGAGACTGGCCACTCTGCCACCACACCTCCAGCCCTCCGCCATCTCTTCTCGGCCGACTTCTCCCAACAAAGATGGCGTTGACCGCGAAAAGACCTTTACGCCAGTTCCCGGCAATCTGCCGCCGCGTAATCCCCGTCGTCCGGGTAGCAAGGCTCCGCCCGACTTGCAATCATCACCTGTCTCCATGAACGGAGATGAAGAGGACATTCTAGATACGTATATTCGCGATGAGGATGCGGAGAGCACCAAATTAAGGGCCCGACGACGCCATACTGGACATTCTGGAGGGTTCGAATCGCAAAGTTCTGATGAGGCAGAAGAGTTCGGGGAAGCTGACGTTAGTGATTCTGAGTACCGAACTGCTCTTTCAGCCCCGCGACCTTACTCGAACGCGAGTCGTCCTAGCAAGCGGAACTCTTTCGGTACAGCCACAGCTTCTTTCGAACAAATGGCCATGAAAGGTGCCGCCGGCGGCTCTGCCAAGTTGTATGGTACCGATGTTTACGGAACTGCTGGTCGACCGGATATGGATGCCGGTAATCGCACTCATAGGCGCAAGCTCAGCAAGCCGCTCGAGAGGTCTGCCGCTCCTGGAACTGGATCCAATCGCTCGAGCGACATACGCAAGCATGCCATGATCCAAGGTTCCATCGCCAGCCAGCAGACCAGGTCTCCAACCCCAAGTCTGCCTGACGGCCGCAACCCTCCGTTTCCGATACCGCTTCGCGATAGCTCCAAACGCTTGTCGTCTTCTTTCATGAATTCGCCAAGCGAGGACTGTAGCCCTACTAGAGCTGAGAGCTCTTACCGCAGAGGCAGCAGCCGCGGCAGTTACTATGGCAGCAGTGTTCGCAGGGTCCGATCGGCCACCGCGATGCCGCGCAACCATCGATACCGCAGACACGGCAGCCGATCTCCACCACCTTTGTCAGTATCGACAGAGGCTCCGGAGAGTCCCAGTTTGCCCCCTTTGCCGCGCAATGACATCACAACTCCCCGAGGCAAGGAACCTAGCAGCTCGTCTTACAGACGTCATCGCCATGAGCTCTCTACCAACACCGATAACACGCTCAACACAGACCCCGCGCGTGCCTCACATGGTGGCCCCCAAGCGACTGGCGTTGTCGACGCCATCGCACAGACCATGGTCGGCGAATGGATGTTCAAATATGTTCGCCGCCGCAAGTCGTTTAGTGTGCCAGATGCCACTGGCAAGGACGACACGGGCAATGACCGCCACAAGCGATGGGTTTGGCTCGCTCCGTACGAAAGGTCTATCCTATGGAGCAGCAAGCAGCCTTCTTCCGGCAGCGCGTTGATGGGAAAGACAGGGCGCAAGCGTAAGCTCTTCCTGCTCCTTATTCTTGAAATTACCCAGTGCTTGCTCGTTTGGTTGTTTGGCATCATAGGCTAACCTTTTGTGCGGTAGTTACCATCCAATCTGTCCTTGACGTCAAAGACGATAATCCTGTCCCCAAAGGAGTCCAAACTATTTTTAATCGCTCAATTCTCATTCTTACCCCTCAGCGCGCTCTGAAGTTTACCGCTAGCTCATCAGAGCGCCATTACCTTTGGCTCACAGCCCTTTCCTTCCTCGCACACTCGTCACAAGCTGTGCCGGAGAACCTGTCGGCACCGCAGCCTCTAGTAGCCAAGCAGCCACATCAACGGCCAGTCCCTGAATTTGAAGTTGCGCAGACAAAGATGCGTCGTCCTGGAATCAGAGACTCTATCCGCCTGGCCAAGAATAAGACCGCCATTGGCAGCCGTACCGGTCCTCGGAGCGTACCCAGCCTCCCCAGTAACCCTCCTTCCCGTATGGGTGAGGTGTCTAGCTTTCGCCCTCCACCATCCACTAGCACAGCATCCGTCAGCCATCAAAGAGAAGCCTCACATGACACAGCGGAGCCTCCGATGATCCAGCGCTACAATGAGCGCTCTCAGACATCTTCGCATGGCCGCAAGCGAAGCAACACGGGTGGGCAACAGCACGTTCCCCCGCCGCTCTCGTTTCGAGGTTTCTCTGGGCCGCTAAGCAGCTCCCAGGACAATGGGCACAGCACTTCGACCAACACTCCCGCATCCTCGGACATGTTCCAGTCGCAGGCCTCAAGTAACACTACGTGGGACGGCTCTCAACGAACATCTGAAGCGTCAAGCAGGCCGGGTAACTTTTTTGATGCCATTGGAACAGTTCGAATGGAGGCCTTTATCAGCCCGTTGGCATCCTCACGGGCAGGACATGGCTCAGAGCAGGATGAGTCTCGCCACTTGGCCCGCCGACGCAGCAAAGAGCACCGCAGACGTCACAGCCGCAGTCGCAGCCGCAACCGTGACTTTTACAGCCACACACGCAGTGGTGATGGCCGCCGTGGTTACGAAGACTTTTACGGAGGTAGCCGGACAGCGGGCGAGGAGGAATACTTTCGAGACGACCCTTTTAACCCTTTTAAAGATTTTTGAGCGTCTCTTGTAGATATATACATGGCAAAACCAGAGGCTACGACATACAGTATTGCACCAGCATTTACAGGACAGCACTCCGCTTTTTTATTTTATTTTTCATTTTTTGTATCATTTTTATTCTTGTTGAAATGTTTCTATATCATGGGGCTTGGACATGGACGATATATGCCAATGGACATTTGGTGGTCAGCTTACAACAGCATCTTCTATTCAATCAACTGGCGTGGCGTTTTCTTTTCTTTTTTTTTTGTCGTGGCATATTGCCACTGCCATTTCTTTTTTTTTATTCGTTTCTCTTGCAAAGTTCCGAAAAAGAGCAATCATCATATAGCTTTCAATAGACCGACTTGTGTGTGTACTCTATTCTATCTCTGCATGCCGCCGCCTAGGTGTCTCTCGTCATGATGGTGGACAATGTCAAGTTGCAACACTGCGATCTATGGCATTTTGTCGTGTTGAATCAATGTGAAGAAACAGCTTTGAACGCCTTGGTTTAAGTGATGTCTAGAATAAATGTCGAGAATAGAATGAAGAAGAGAAGAGAAAAAAAATGCAAAAAGAAAATGCAAGAGGTTGGTGGGCTAGTAGTATGGATACACAAGAAGAGATGAAAAAAAAAAATGAAAAAAAAAAGATGAACAAGAATGAATAAATCAATCAAAAAGATTGCTCATGAGGAAGAGACTGCCGCCGACAATGCCCACAGCAACCAAGATGGTGAGGAGAGCGGCACCGGCCCTATCGGCGGTGACGAGGGTTCTCGGTTGTGGCAGCGGCTGGGCCATGTTACTGCCGGCGTTTGGATTGCCCTTTGAGGTGCCGCGATCCTCGCTGGTGGCCGGGGGCTTGGCATCGTCGAGCAAGTTGTAAAAGACGGCGGCGAGGGCATTCATCTGGGGGCCGACGCCGGCCAGGCCGTCGTACTTGGGGCCCTGAAGCCAGGTGAAGCCGCAGGCGGTGCCGTCGGCGCCCTGGTACTTTGCGTCGCGCGGGCCGATGCAGGCGGCGGCGGCGTCGTTGGCGGCCTGCTGCAGGATGGTCTTGATGCCGTCCGACGTCCAGGGGGCCAGCTGTGCGGTCAAGGCGAGGAAGCGGATGACGTAGCTTTTGAAGCTGACCTGGTTCTGGTCGCAGCCGCGGGCCGTCTTTTCACAGGGGGGCTCCCAGAGGTGGCCGCCGTCTTGCGAGACGAACATGGCTTTGGTGTAGTTTAGCAGGCCGTCGACGTGTGTTTTCCAGATGTCCTTTTTGGTATAGTCGTACATGGCAGCGACGCCGGCGAGCCAAATGCCAGCATTGTAGCTAAATTGGACGTCGTGCAGGTGGCCGCACGTCTTTGTATCGTCAAAGACATTGTAGCCATCGTAGACGGCATAGTTTTTGCCAATGAGCCCGATGCCCTCTTGCCACTCGTAGATTCTGGTGGCCCATTCGGCGTAGGTATCGTTTCGGGTGAAGCGGGCGAGGCGGGCGGCGAGGTTGAAGAAGCAGCCGTTGGCGATGCTGTTCTTGTAGTCGTAGCCCTGCAAAAAGGAAAAGACCTGCCAGCGCAGGCCGCCGCCGCAGAGGCCGTCTTCCTCTTGCCAGCGGATGACGTATTCGTTGAAGACGGCCTGGGCGCCGGCGAGCCACTGCGGGGTGTCGGAGGGCGGGTTCGGAAAGGCGGCCTCGGTGGCCATGATGCTGGTGAGGGCCCAGAAGCCCTGGTCGTCGTTGCCCATGGCGTTGGACTGGTTGCGCGGGAGAAAGTCGCCGGCGGGAGCGTTTATTTGGTGCATCATGCCCTGCATGACCATGTCGTTGTATGTAGAGTCGCCGGTGTAGTACCAGTAGTCGATGAGATGGCCAAACATGCCGCCAGCCTCCCACCCTAAAGCAGAGAAGAGACAAGATGTTAGGGAAATGAAGAATGGAAGCGTTTCAAGTGTTGTTTTTTGCCATGTTTACAGTAGTAAGGACCCGGGAGTAGACCGGGGATACCGCCCGTGAGGTTTCCATTGTAGTACTTGACGAGACCGTAGGCTATCGTGCTGGCGGTATCTTTGATTGATGCTGTGTCAAAAGGTCAGTAGCTGAAAGGGGATAGAGGATGAAACATGGGAGCGCACAACAACGTACATTTACTCGAAAGGTCTAGTTCTAAAGCGTTGATGGGCGCTGCCAGCAGCAGAGATGGGACGCTGACTGCCAAGGCCCTCATTCTGGGTAGAGTCGACCGACGCAGCCGGGCGGGCACATTGGCTTTGGGAAACTAAAGGGGTTTTTTTTTTGTCGCAAAGTTCGTTGGCCGTTGGAGACGGAGAAATCAAAAAGTCAATAAAAAGTGGAACAAGAAAGACGCGTAGACAAGACAAAGATTAAAAAAAAAAAGATAAAAAAAAAAACGGCACGGTTTGGCGGGGGAGGGATGGGATAGCAAGGCGGATATGGCGGGCATCAAAAGACCTAACAAAAGGTTTTTGGTTTGGTTTGCCTCACGCGACAACAAGGACGGGCGAACGGGGCAGCGCAGTTGCAGCCTCAGCCGTGTGGGCCAAATTTCCGAAAAGGATTGTCTTCCCTCCCTCCCTCCCGCAAAGGAAAGAAACAAAAATAGAACGAATAGAGTGCCAAGCCGTGGGTGCGGCTTAAATTTGGTGATACGGTGGGTTAGCAAGGTGGGTGATACGGTTGATGGGCTCAAAGGGGCATCTGGCTGCGCCACATGACGCGTGCGTTAACACTTGAATACGATGAGCAAGGGATTGGTTAAAATCAAGGCAAGGGGAATATTAAGAAAACGAAAACTCGAACCGCCGCGATGAAATATGAGGGGGTCTTGGATCTATGATTCGGATTTTTTTTCTTCTCCGCGGCGCAATAATGTAGAAGTGAACCGTGGAGGAAATAGACTTTATTCAACGGCCTTCTCCACGCTATGAATGAAATTAGACCAATACTTGATCAAAGAGACCCCGCAACTCGCCCTTGGGACCAAGGCGCTAATGTTAGCATCTATTTACCCATCCACTCGGACGCCACGAGTCACGACTTGGTCGATTGTGATGCACTACTCAGGGTGAAACTTGAGCATTTTTTCGCATCAAATCCAACATTGCCACTAATGCTCATCATCGGCGTTATGACGCCCATCAGCTTCCACGATATCTCTCCGCACCTTTTATTTTGCTAGCCTTTCCGTTGGCAGAGGACCTACTATATCTAGTAGCTTGCTCATAAAGTCGTCATCTGGACAAAAAACAAATGCGCCGGGGTAGGTCCTGCTCCCGTTCCGGTGCCGTGTCGTTACCGTTCCGTAAACTAAATTTCACACTTTATCGCCCGAGGTGCACGAGGCCGCTGAGGCGGCGCAGCAATGGCTGGTCGCCCGGCCGCGGCTCCGGCGTGGCCCCTGGTGCGGACAGTGATGGGTATAAACAACTCATCACTGCCGCCCAGACGGCCTACGCCGACGCCAGCGGGAAGATCGGCAAGCGTCGCCGCATGGTCGCCGCTAGTGGTAGGCTTCCTTCGTAGATGCTCCTCCTCCGATATGCTTTACTTTGCATTGAACATAAAGAAATGTATTAGCAACGTTACGCAACTACCACTAGAAGTAAATTTAAAATATCGTGTTTCGAATTCCCGTATCGGGGACGGCGGTCTACGCCGAGTTATTTAGTAGGCACGCAACATCAACCGACTTCGTCATTAGTCCATTAGAGACTAGAGCTTTTATAAAGTACATTGAAGTAGATCGGGGGAAAGTAAACCAGTAAGGCATATATTCCCTATGTCACGACCAGTGTATCGCAGCTGATCTTGTAGAGAATCTAGCCTTGGTTCACTGTTGTTATCGTTTCCGGACTGGCCTGCCGATACTAACGCTAAGCATGACCAGAGTCTCTCACGGGTCGGCTCACTCGCCGGTTTAATTTAGAGTATTACTATTCGCACGGAACGATTTTGCTATTTACACAGGTGATTTATAAGTAACACTAGTAGATTTTTAAAGGTATATCTATTTATAGGCAAATTATATATAAATTATAAGTATCTTTAAAAATAGTACTATATTTTATTTTTTCTGCTTATTTACTATAATATATACTTACTGCCGCCGCCGTCGCTAATTAAAGCTCTTAATACTCGCTAATTCGCTTAAAAAACGTATTTTTGCTGTTTTTAATGATTATATATATATTAGAGCTAGATTAATGATTCTTCCGCGCTAATTCCTATTATAACACATACTCGCCGCCGCCGCCGCCGCCGCCGCCGCCGCTACCACCACTACCACCTCTTATAGAGGCTCTTAACGCTCGCTAATTCGCTTAAAAAACGCATTTTCGTTAATTCCGAGAGTTATATACATAAAAATAACAGCGGCGGCGGCGGCGCGGCGGCGGCAAGTGTATATTATAGTACTATTATTATTATTTAGGAGAAAAAGAGTAAAAAATAATATTAGGGAGAGAAAGTTAATAAGCTAAAGAAAAAAAGCGCTAGACTATAAAGGTACTTCTATTTTAGTAGGGGATATACTAAAGATTAGGTACTATATTAGTGGGAAAATTTCTACTTATAAATTATCTATATAAATAGCAAAATCGTTCCGTGCGAATAGTAATACTCTTAATTTATTAATGAGCGACGGCCCCTTTTTCTTATCACCCACTTGTATGTGTTGAGTGGCGTAGATCGGGTGGCTAGAAAGGCATTAGGCGTCGAGATCGGCGATGATCTCGCCCAGTTCAGTGGCCTGCCTGCATGCCGTGGTCACAGCGAATGACTGTTCAATGCCTAATTTAGGCGCAGCACTATGAAGAGTTTGGTAGTCTCTGCCGCAATCGAGTCAGGCTGCCCTGACTGACGAATTCTACATTCCAGGTCAAATCGGCGTGAGTTACAGCCAGGGTTGGTAAAAAGTCAGTGACCAGTGTGAGTGAACGTGAGTGACCAGTGAACACCCCACTTTTTAAGTGAGTTCGTTCACTCACGATCACTCACTAGTCACGAATTCTATAAGGTGACTAGTCACTAGTCATCACGTGCTACTTACTAGTTATATACCCTTTATTTATACTTACTTACTTATTACTTATAAGTGATTAGTTAAATAACTAGTGACTAGTTAAATAACTAGTGACTAGTTAAATAACTAGTGACTAGTTAAATAACTAGTGACTAGTTAAATAACTAGTGACTAGTTAAATAATTATAAGTTATATAATTAATATAAGTTATATAATTAATATATAATAAATATTATTTATTATTTATTAATTAGTTAAAAAATATATAATTATTAAAAATATAAAACTAATATATAT
>JAEIJG010001276.1:0-12237 GCA_037289395.1 Beauveria scarabaeidicola
AGAATTAGAGCTATTTAAAGCTAATCTTATTATTTAAATATCTACTATCTAATACTATAATAATTACCTTATCTAAGAGCTCTTTAACTATATACTATAGGCCTAAATATACTTTAGCTTATACTATAAGAAAAGGCGGTTTAATAAAGTCCCCTTTAGTTAAAATTACTTTAATAGAAGTTACTAATTCTTAGTTAATAGGAATTAACCTTTAAAAGTGCTTTTTCTTATATAAGCTTATAATATAAGTATTCTATATATCCCTAATTTAAAAACCTATCTTATCTATATTCTAGATACTATTAGTAGTAATACCCTTTTCTATAATAACTTCCTAAAGCCTTTTAAAGTATTTTTTAATAGTAAGAATATATTTAGTATCTAATCTTATAAAATCTTAATTTTTACCTTAAAAGATATTAAGATTATAGTATTTAATAAAGTTCTTTACCTAGTATAATCTAATATAGTTTAGTTTAAGATTCTATATAAAAGTATATTCTTTAATAAGAGAGTTTATTATACTTATAATTTATAATTTTAATATTAATAAATTTAGATTATCTATATACTTAATTATATATAAAAGTACTTCTTCTTCTACTATTAAGAGCTTTATATTATATAAATATATTAACCTTAAGTTATTAATACTATTAAGTTATTAATATAAAGTACTTTATAATATATTAAATTAATAAGCTACTTATATAATAAGAATTTTAGGATTATTCTATAAAAATACTAGATAATTATCTATAATACCCTTAAATTTTTATATCTTTTTTTATATTATAGTAATAATTATATATAATCTAAGAATATGTGCGTAAAAAAGTGGCCACAGGGCTATAGTGGCCACCTGACTATGCAGCACCTAATAGCGAATGCGGTGGGTGCGTGGCACGTATAATTCAACTGCCTATTTCCACTGCTTGAAGTCTCAGATACCAAGTGGGTACTTAGTAGCGCTTCGCGGCAGCCTAGAATGGCTGTTAATTATTATTCTTAGTTAACTAAGAAGGGACGTTCGTTTCGCCTTTCTCTGTATATAGTGTCGATGATAGGAATAATAGTCAGGGGTTGTCTGGCTAGTATTGTTTGGTGCATAATCAGATTCACCCTCTCACTGACACTGTTAGAAAAAAAAGGTAGGCCCACTAGCCTAAGGCGCCTGTTGCTTAGCGTGATGTCCTGTAAACACCCACTAATAGCTGCTCGTTTTTAGCTGTTACAGCGCACGCTAAATTTGAAAGATAGAGTGGGAGCTGAAGCTGTTTTTGTACAAAAAATAAAAAGGGCTCGTCTGAATAGTATGTACTACTCTTTGGTTATTAATCAGAAAAGACTAACATTTGGAATTTACAGGCTCTGTATTAGCCACACATGTCCCCTTGTACACACAGTCATCACTCTCCTTCGCACACTTTACCCACAGCGACCGGAACTTGTTCCCGTCAGACCAAAGATGTCGGCATGTGCCCCTACTCCCATATCCATAGCCATACCACTCACCCGTGCAGCCCTTCTCCCCCCAGTAGCTAAGCTGCACGTTGTCATCTGGACAGTCCCCAACGCCAGCAATATCTAGGCTACCCACCATGCAGTCAGTTTCGACGCACATGCCGTTCGAGCCAGAGTTCACCACAACATTGTCATGCACTTCCCCAGTACAGTCCGTGTGGTAGCGGCTCTGCAAGCGAAATGCAACTGCTGGTTTCTCACAGATGCCAACCTTAGGCTCTGCATTAGGCACACATGTGCCCTTAGTGACGCAGTCATCGCTCGGCGCCATGCACTTCATCCATAGGGACTTGAACATTAACCCGCCGGACCATAGGACCCGACATGTGTTTCTGCTGGCGTACCCGTAGCCATACCATTCGCCAGAGCAGTCGGACTCTTGCCAGTAGCTCAGCTGAACATGTCCATCAGGACAATCACCTGCGGCATGAATGCCGAGACTTGCAGCATGGCAGGCGAGATTGATGCATCTACCATTTGAGCCGGATTGGAAGTCAACGAGAGCAATATCCGAATCGCCGTCGCAGTCTGTGCTACGGTGAGGCTGGACTTGGAATGCAACGGTTGGTTGGGCTGTGGCTTGAGCCGAATGGCTGGCAGACGCGGCGGAGCAATACTCGCGGCCAAATGCAATCACAGTGCGGGCAACATCTGTCCCGCAGGCAGCGTTTGAACAGTCACGGATACCGTTGCTGAAGTTGGTATTGCTGCATAGACAATACGGGTCGGGACTGCCGCAGCCGAGCTGTGAGTACTGACCACGCATGTTGTTGAAGCAAGTCTGACCACAAGAGGGCAGGGAGCTAATACCAGTGGCGGTGGCCGGAGTCGTGTGGCTGGCAAATGCGGCAGAGCAATATGATTTGCCAAACGCAATGACAGTGCTGGCGACCTCTTGTCCGCAGGCACCATTTGAGCAGTCGCGCAGACCATTGCTGAAGTCGACGTTGTTGCACATGCAGTATGCGTTCTGTGCGTCACATCCCAGAGCGGAGTGCTGAGCAAGCATATTTTTGAAACACAGTTGGCCACACGAGGGGAGATCGGTTTCAGTAGGAATGGAGGTACTGGGCAAGTTTGCTGACGTGGTAGTAGTTGCAGGCACGCTGGATGGCTGATTTGACGTTGTTGAGGCGGCCGGGGAAGCACAATTACCGAAGAGTGGTTGACTGTCCGCCATGTTAGCAAGTCGCTTCATCCTGACAGGAAATTGCTTCGAAGAAAACGCGAACAGTCTCCAACTAGAGAGGGCTACTCACCATCCTATCCCACAATCCGGCGGCTGCGAACCGCACATGCCATATTTGTTGCAGCACTCGCCATAAGCGATGTTGCACTTGTATTGGTACTTGCCGCCGCAGGTGCCGTCCGGAGTCAGTCCGCCTACCTTCGGGGGTTGGGGGACGACTCTGCAATTGCCAAGTTGACACTTGCCGTATCCGCAGAAGGACTCGCCAGTGCCGCACTTGCCCTCGGCGTTGCAACAGTCGCCCCAGATCCCCCCGCACTGCTTGTAGCCGTGCTGGCGACCGCACTCGCCGTTCGTGGTAAACACGGCATCTCCAGCGCATGCCCCCTCGTAGCACGTTCCATCTGCGCAGTCCGCTCTGATATAGGTGAGCCATCCGGCGTTAGTTGAACTCTGTCATTCAAGATAACGAAGAGCAAATCTTCTTGAACGCAACTGGAGGACTTACTGAGAGTTGCCGCATCTCCAGGTTCTCGCATTGCAGCACTGGAACTCTGTTCCAAGGCAAGTCGCATTGCCATTAGCTGGCCCACAGAGTCCGTTGGTGGCTCGGACAGGTTCAATGACTATTCGTCAGGTCGTAATTTCGTAAGTTCTCATTCGTAGCCTGATACTCAGTCGATCAAGGGATTCTGCAATGACTTACAGCCATCTACGCAATAATCTGTATCGCCTTGGATATTCCCGCAGTCGGGATGTAGTGCAGGATTCAGCTGGAAGAATTTCTCGATGCTGATGCCGTATTTGGTTGCCAGTGCCATGCAGGAGTAGTAGTTGATATCCATGCCCTTGGTGCTGGCCGAGTATCGGCAGTTGACCTCGCCTGCGGTAATATCACCGCCAGAGAGGAGGGGGCTCATCGACACGGACACGTCCATCGAACTGGACCTGGAGCTGGCGGTTCCCACACCGGACGGCGACGCGCTGCTAGGGAGTGAACTAGTGTCAGTATCAATCCCTCTTGCTTTAAACTGTCCCGCCAGCCATGTTGCGGGTGCGCATTTGTTGGAGGCTTGAACAGTGCCTGCCAAATAGAGCGCAATCGTCAGCGACGTGAGGTGGCTCGCATAAGATGCGCTCAGGGACGACTTCATGGTCGTGAAAGCTTATAGTGCAATAAATGCACCGCGTCTGCAGAAGCAACGATGGAGATGCAGCGAGATCTGGTTAAAAATCTTGTAGTATCGAATGCATCGAATGAATGGAAATCCAGAAACCACGAAATATAGAAATGCGGTTGTCAAGTAAGTCCTGTTAGAGCCGGCTAAGATGTCCGCCAGATGGGTCCTCCTGGCCAAGGTCAACCGAGCTGCGACTGAGCCGGGGATCCGCTCATCGGCCAGATCACTCTAATAAAAGCTGCTAAATCCGTTTCCACATACTTGCAGCTCATCCATGTCCTAAAGCATTTCTCGTACGATGGGGTAGTAATCCGACCTGTCGCTTACGAATCTGATTCAATAGTACTTTGAAATGAAATTAAGAGATGCGGCATGATGGGGTGTTTACCCCGTCGTGCCCGGCCATCTCCCCTAGCGCACACTTTCAAACCCGAGTCCGGCAACACTGAATAGTAAGCCCGCTGCGATCCGCCAATAAAATATAAATGACACTACTTCAAGTCTATGTATACTAATATGTTATGTTCAGCTCAATTGGAAGTCTATTACGAAGTGTATCACAAGCTGAGGGGCGATGTACGACTGATGGGTCGCCTTCAGGAAGATTAGAGATAAGATATTTGTTGCATGAAAGTGTCTATCTAAGCAGGCTTATTGTGCCCGAGGCCTATATAAAACGAGGCTCTGTATCTCCCCTCCAGTCTCTCTTTTTTCTATATCTGTTCTCCCTCACTGTTTCCTCTTCATCTCTGGTCACAGTTCCTCGGCCCTAACAAACACAGCGGCATGGCCTGGTTGCGACTCGTTGCGCTATTAGCGCCCGTCTTCATTACCTTACTCCCTCCTGTCGCAGAGGCTCAATATTATCAAGATTACATGCCTGACACCACTACCCCTGGAGCCTACTTATAGTAAGTTGAATTATTAAGTGCCCTCTTCGCATAGTAGATATCGCATATTCATGTGTGCCAGGTTGGATGGAGCAGACTGCGACGCTACAAGATACCTCTAATGCTGGACCTCTTTACATAATGCACAAAACTACGACTTCCTTCATGAAATTTCCTATGCTGACCTTTATATGGCCAGTCGCGCTGTCCCGAACCAGACTCCATGGCGCGTTATCAACGTCGAGCCTTACACCGTTTACTTGTCCTACAACTGCCACTACATGAGAGAGATTTGCAAAAATGTCGAGGCATTCCAGGCCGACCCGCGGTGGCAAAATCTGCATCCCTTAAGTGGAATCAGCAATAATGTATATGGCTACGATCTAGATACGGGCGAGGACCATTCTCACCAAGAGTCGCGCCGTTTAGCCTCTTGTCCAGGAGACTGGAAGTCTGACCACCGTTGCCCGGAAACAGACCAGAGCAAGCCCATGCGACAAAATGGCGAGTGGTTCACAACGGCACTGGAGCCGGGAACAGATGAGAACGTGTTAGAGCACCTGCGTGATTCTAATAACAACATTATTGCACAGTCTGGTATCCGTTACTCGTGCGATGAGTTCCCACCAGCGACCTGGTACGTCTTCTCTCAGCACGTCTGTCTGCATCTAAACACGTGACATGGCTGGGATTTCTGTGCTAAAGTTTCGATCAGGGTTGAGGGCGGAAACGGCTGGGATCGAAATTCCCCTGCAAAGACGAGATGCGCTGCGATCGCTTGCGCGCAAGGCGTCAAGGCTGAGCAAAATTGTACGTTTCAACTTCTGGGCCTTTGCCGATACAATGAGGTTCAAAACGAGAAGTACATGAAAGACAGTTCGGAAATTGCTGACCAATATGCGGAAGACAGGGCAAGGGCTATCTCATGGCGAATTGCGTGCAGAGCTTACGCACTGGGGCATAGACAACCCAGAATGGGATAGTGACAAGTCAATCCTCCTTTTCCGATTTCTTAAAGAGGATAACGGCGCAGACGGGGTTGCAGCTATTGTGACAACCACGAGAGAAGGCCGCAACGCCGAAGAGGCCGTTTCCTTTTTCCCTATCACTCAAGCAAAACGCAGTGCAACCAGACAGTCTGCCCTGACTGGTCCGGGGCTAACATCGGAAGAGCTCAAGGCTCGAGTGAAGGCAGGGAGGGCCTATCAAACGCAAATACACGAGAATCTGACGGTATGTCTTCTCCCCCTACGTCCTGGCATGGATTGTTTCGAAGCGGTTTCGCCGTAGCTAACTAATCCATGTCTACAGATTACCAAGCAAGGCCTGGAGCATCGAGACACTTTCAAGCACGACTACCTTCAGATGCGTGACATAGCTCGGCTGGACAACTCGAATCCAGAGGTCGATGTGACCCTTCTCAGGCCCGAGCTAGAGTCGCCCGAGCTTAGGCTCCGAAGTGCACAACTCCCTCCCAGAATCGTGCCGCTGGTCAGGAACGCGACGTCCTCAGAGCTGAATGCGGCTCGGCGCATTGTAGAACATGCTCGTGCCGAGTCAGACAGGCTAAACAGGGCTCGACTGGCGAACCCGCTTCGCAGTAGATACTTTTACGGGAGAGAGAACAACACAGTTACGGGGGCTGCCGGTGTGAAGGCCCTGCGCGACAGCGGCACCCAATTCGAGCATGCCAACCAGGCCGCAATGGTGCTACCGCCACCACTCCTGCCAATTACTGATGAAATTGCTGCAGCAGCGGCCTTGGTCGCCGAGGCGGACCTAAATACCAACCGTGGCAACTGGACGAGGCGTGCGGCCGCAGCCGGCAAGGGAACATTTTGGATGCAAAAGTAGGATGGCATAGACCTGACTTCGCTGCGAGCTTGACCAGGCTAACATGGACTTTCACACTAGTATCGCTCGGAAAGGCACTGTACCTTGGGGAAATGATACTTCCTATGTACGTCTACATCAAGAAATTCGTTATGTCACTGCCTAACCAAAGCATCAAGGTTATCTTCAGAAACGTTCTGGACTACGGAGCAGTGGGCGATGGAGTCACTGTGGGTTTACTTATTTGTCCCAATGTCATTGTTTCTTCTTATGCTAACGAGTTTCATGTTCGCCTTATAGGACGATACGAAAGCAATCAATAAGGCCATGGGAACTAACAGCACCCGATGCGACCGCGGTTGCAACGGGTCAACGACAAAGAACGCCATTGTCTACTTCCCACCCGGAAAGTACCTCATCTCATCTACAATTGCCATGCCCTTTGGCACTCAGGTTATTGGAGATGCTAATGACCGCCCGACGCTCGTAGCAGCTCCATCATTTGTCGGCCTGGGCGTGCTGTCCACCGATGAGTACACAGGTGCCGATGGTGCTGGTATCGACGGCAAAGACCCCGAGTATGTTCAAGATACGCCTCTTGCCTTGTACTGATAAAATGTTCAATGAGCTCAACAATTCTTAAATTTAGATACTTTGTCAACACGGCCAATTTTTATCGTCAGATTCGCAACATCAGAATTGACATCCGAAAGGTCAAGGAGGGTTCTGTCATCACAGGCATCCATTATCAAGTCGCTCAGGCCACGAGCACGCAAAACGTTGAGCTCATAGCCCAGTCTGGCACAGACCAGATTGGTATGTATGCTGAAAACGGCAGCGGCGGTAGCATCTCCGATATCACCTTCACCGGCGGGGGCGTTGGCCTCAAGGCGGGTAGCCAACAGTTCACAGCGCAGCGCCTCAACTTTGACGGCTGTGATGTGGGTATTCAAGTCATCTGGGACTGGGGCTGGGTATGGAAATCAATTACCATGAAGAATGTGGGCATTGGCTTCAAGCTTGTCGGCGACGGCGGCGTTGGAAATAGTAGGTTTCCCTGAGTCGACTCTTCCTTGGCTCCGTTTCATCTTTATTCTCGTTTCCTGTTTGGTTCTCCCTACTGGTTAATATTATGCACGCACATTGATGTCCAGGACTTACATTCTTTCTCCTAGTTGGCTCTGTCTCGATTTTGGACTCGTCCTTCACCGGTGCCAGCAAGGCCATCGTCGTCAATCGCATCGAGTCCGCTCCTGGTAAAGGCAGTACAGGAATATCTCTCGAGAATATCGCTCTCTCGGAAGTTGAAGTGGCTGTTGCTGACACAACTGGCGCAACGCTCCTGGCTTCATCAGCCCTCATCGATCAGTGGGCTGTTGGCCCCATCTATGAGGGCTCGACGAGTGCTCGCTCCTTCTCCCCCGGCGGCAAAGCCGGAAAATTTCGACGGGTCTCAAAACTCCTAGATTCGAATGGAAATTATTTTGAGCGTGCGAGACCACAGTATGAGAGCCGACCTGCGTCGGCATTCATACACACCAAGGACCTTGGCTGCCAGGGCGACGGCTTGACCGACGACACGGCGGCTTTCCAGGCCGCTCTTTATGCCAGTGTGGGGAATATCTTATTTATCGACGCCGGGACTTATATCCTCACCTCGACCGTTGTCATTCCACCAGGATCCAAGATTGTGGGCGAGACCTGGTCACAGCTGGCCGCATCGGGACCTTACTTTTCGGACGCCAAGTAAGTGCCAACCAAGTGACTGTGTCTAAGAAAGCGACGATGACTATTTGGCTCTCTCTTCTTTTGCGAGCTTCGATTAACATACGTGTCAAGCAACCCTAAGGTCATGATCCAAGTCGGACAGGCTGGACAGATGGGTAATGTAGAAATGCAGGACCTTCTTTTTACGACCCATGGTCCGACATCCGGTGCCATTCTCGTTCAATGGAACCTAAAAGCCGAGTCTCAAGGTGCTGCAGGTTTGTGGGACTGTCACGCAAGAGTGGGAGGCGCACTTGGCACAAAACTCACGCCTGTTGAGTGTCCTGCCGCTACAAGCGGGATCGATCCAGGATGCTCTGCCGCCAGTCTGATGATGCACCTAACAAAATCAGCCTCGGGCTACTTTGAAAACATGTGGCTCTGGGGGGCTGATCATATGATTGAGTAAGTTGGAGGGAGCACATTCGTGCTAGAGACCCTGTGCTGACCAGGTCACCCAATATAGCGATCCCGATTGGGTTGATCCTAAGAACGATATGACACAGACCTCAATATATGTTGCTCGAGGCTTTCTAATCGAAAGCACAGATCCTACTTGGTATGCTTACTGTCACAAATTGAGTTATGGAATGATAGAAACTGACATGCCTGGTGTACCAGGCTCTATGGCACCGCCTCGGAACACGCTGTCTTCTACCAGTACAATTTTCACTCGGCATCGAACCTATTTGTCGGTCTGCTGCAAACAGAGTCACCTTACTTCCAGCCAACGCCCCCGCCACCAGCTCCGTTCGCTGACACTCTTGGCAAGTTCCCCGGGGACCCTGACTACACGTGTACTCAAGGAGACGAGTTCAGCGGCTGCGACGAGTCCTGGTCCACTATTATGACGGAATCGGACAACATCTTCATTGCGGCTGCGGGTATCTACTCTGTAAGTGAAGCTTATGCAGTACAGGACGAAGGCTGAATAGTGCTCCTCGTTTTCTGACTTGCCTTACGCGACGTCTTTCCTGCGATTCTACAAAGGCTTTACTGACTTCATGGCTATGTAGTGGTTCTCGACATACAGCCAGAGCTGTATCGATACGCAACAATGCCAAAAGGCACTCATGCTCCTCAAAAACAATTTTGCCAATATTCGTATCACAAACCTCGTGACAATTGGGGCCAAGTACATGGCCGTGATGGACGGCAAGGGCATCCTCGCCATTGACAACCTCAACGTTGAAGTCCACCCGAAGTGGTCACAGATCAGTATCCTTGATGTCGGGGGAAACGGTAGTCGCTTCGACGATTATGTCTGGATCGACCCCAAGATATGGGAAATGGATCAGCCACAGTTTACTTGTTCTCTGCCATGCAAAGCCATTATACCTCCTTGGACCGGCGCAACAAGTACTGTGAACTACCCCTTCATCACCGTCAGCCAGGGAACATGGACCAGCACCATCACACAAGCACCATTGACCATCACGGAGTGGATATTTGAGGCTGTCACAGAGACCGGAGGCAGTGCCGGCAAACATAAGCGCGCTGCAGAAACCATTCGACCTGTTCCGGCGACAACGCCTTATTGGCCTGCCGTTGTTTACAAGGGCAGTGACGGAAAGCCGACCACGACATCCGCAACTGGGCCCTTCCCAACGCCCCCCAAATTTATTGGTCCCGGTGCACCTGCACCACCCTCCGGAAGTTGGCCCAAACCTGAGATTGTACTTTATTCCGGCGATCTGAATTCTCCGATTGTGCCGCCGTGCTCTTACCTCGACTTCGAAAACTCAAAATGCATCAACCAGCCTTGGTTCTGGGGCAGTGCCAGCGCTCCAGGTGGTGACGATGGCGACATTGAGAATCTATGGGAAGCAGGGATCTCATGCCCTGTTTCCACAAGCACCTCCACATCAGCAACATCGTCAACAAAGCCAACTCAAACCCCTGCGCTCTTACGATTTGTTCAAGGTGATCCTCAGAGCAACAAAGTCAAGTGTTATAACAGCGGTGAAGACACGGAAGATGAGCGAATGCAGAACGCGGCAAAGAGCTTTTGTGATATCCTCTCCCGCAAGAACCTCGGCCCGGGTTTCTACATAGAAAAGGACTTTCCTTTCCCATACAATGGAGGCCTCGGCACGGTCGTCATCAAGGAGTCGCTCGAAGTCAAAGAAGGATGCAGCTTTGGCAGCCTCCATACGTCGGGTAAAAGAGACTTGGAGGGACGAGACAGTGGTTTTGATGAGACCTTGTGTGAGCGCTACCTTTCTGTGCCGGCAGATAGCTGCAACTGTGGCGGTATCAACCATAAGCAGGGAGGTGTGATAGAAAATGATTGCTACATATGGAGGGTGGATCCGAACCGTAGGCTATAGCAGATGGAGGGTGTAGGTTCAGACAGGCTCGGAAGCCAACGTCGACTCAGATCTACTGGAAAGACAATACAATTCTTTTTACTTCTTCATGTATCTTGCTTGAGTAACCCTTTTCTAAGCAATAAGAACTGGCGATGGAAATACTTTAAGTATAGAAAAAGATGCTCCCCTGCTATTTCACTGTTAAAGTGTTCTTAAAAAGCTCATTTCAGCGCATCACATGTAAGACGGCAGTGTGGTGCGGAGTTTGCCAACTGTGAATTAAAGCTAGATTCTCAGGTTGACTGTCAATATGAAAACCGTTCAGTCATACTAATGCGGAGGACGCCGAGCTATGCCATGGCTGCCTGAAGATTGCTTCTGTGCGCCGCAAAGAGATAAGTGGGATTTACCGCGTACCTACACGTGCCACACACCCACCCTCTCAGGTGGGTGCTGTATACAGTGGCGGCCACCATACACTCGCGGCCACCTCTGTTAAAGGCACTAACTTTAAAATAAAATAATTAATTCTAGGAAATAGTTATAAAAAAATTAATAATCCTCACTAGTAGTAATAAGGCGTTATAATTCCCTATTATAATATTTAACCTCTTTATAGTATACTTCTTCTTATCTTTTCTACTTTATATTAATATAGGCTACCTTCTTATACGCCTTCTTAAGGTTATATTACTTATAATCTTATACTATTATTTCGCCCTTAGTGGCTATTAAAATTCTACCTAATTATATATAATAATTTATACTATTATATCTCTTATAAGTATTTTTTTATATAGTTTTAATTTTTATAAGCTAGGTATTTAAATTTATTCTTTTAAAGGCTATTAGTATATTATTATACTAGATCTAATAAGCCTAGTTTATTAATTTATTTATTAAGTCTATTAATTTTAGTATCTTTAGTAAAGCTTTAAAAATTTACTTAGTAGATATTAGAAGGTATTAGAAACTAAGGTTAATTATTCTTAAATTATTTAGTATTTAGAATAGTAATAAGAAGAGCTACTAGTTATAAGGTATAGCTAGTAGTAATAATATTAGTACTTTATCTTTATCTTTAAATTCCTTAGGATATAACCTTTATAATTTATTTATAATTATATCTAGTTAATAGGGCTAAATTCCTATTTTTTTAAAGACTAATAAAATTATTTTTTACTATATTATAAGATAGTATATATTATTAATAATATAGAAGAATTTAAGCTTTATTAATATATTAAGGCCCTTATAAACTAGCTTTAAAATAGCTTAAGAATAATAGTATTTTAATAAAGAAAAAACCACTATATTAAATAGCTAAAGTAGATATATTAAATAAGGAGGTAAGCTAAATACTAGGATATTATTCTCTTCTATATATATTAAGAATTTATATATATTATTAAATAGCGGCTAGTATAAAGGAAGTAATAAAGGAGATCTTAATAAATAGCTATATTATAATAATATAACTTTATTATTTACTAATAAGAATCCCCCTTACTTAGTCTATATAAGGACCTTATAGCTTTATA
>JAEIJG010001277.1:0-12224 GCA_037289395.1 Beauveria scarabaeidicola
TATCTAGGTTTAGCTAGTTCTTAGGTCTCTTAAATACTAAGTACTATAACTAAAGTAGTTTTATAGTCTTTAATTCTTAAAAAGTAAATTACTAATTATCTAAATAACTCTTTAACTAAAAGTCTTAATATACTTAATAGTTTTAAGAAAGGTATAATAGTTATTATATATAAGGTTATATTCTTATATACTTAGATATATAGGCTTAAGACTATAAATAAGTTAATTAATAAGTATTAATAAGCTAAAAAAACTAAACTATAAACTAAAGGATTACTTTTTATATAAGATATAAGAGATTTAAAAGACTAGATAGATATTAATAGTTAAGTAAAAGATAAAATATAGGCTTATAGTAGTTATAAAGTAAGGGTTAAAATATGTGGTTAGTAATATAGTATATATAGCTAGACTAGATATAATATATATATTTATACTTTAGATATAGAAACTAGTAAAGAAGAGGATTCTAATTACTTTTAGATCTTTTTTTATATTATAGTTAAATTATTAATAGTTAAATATTTAAGTTAGAGGGAAATAAGCTAATAAAGAAATAGGGAAAGATCAATGTTAGTATCGCCTTAGCTAAGGCAGCGGCCTAGCTCCCGGCCGTGACCAAGCAGCTAATAGCAGGACCCCTAGAGGTGGAGATAGCGTATAAGCGGCTTACGCTAGTGATAGAAGATATTATCCTTAGGGCTATCCCCGTAGCGGGCCCCCCTTAGACTAGGAGGCTAGAGTAGTAGAACTAAAAGACTAGCTAGGTAGTTATTAAGATAAAGAGGACCTAGAGGTAGGTATAGAGGTTAAGAAATAAAGTAGACTAGGAGATTATATATAGAATAAGAAAGGCCTAGTCCTAGGCCTTAGCTAAGGCGTAGAAGGTAGCCTAGAGGATATACCTTAACTTACTAGGTAATATACTAGTATTATAGAAATAATATAGGTAAGTAAAGAGGTTTATAGTAGGATATATAGCTAATATAATCTTAGAGCTAGCCTACCTAGGCTATAATACCTTAGTATAGTTAAGAGAGGAGAAGGTAGAGGTCTTAGCCTAAAAGTTCTTTCTAGCCCTAGTGACTATTAGTCCTAAGCCTAAGCGTAATATAGCCCTAGTCTATAAGCTAGACGCCCTTAGAACCCTATAGGACGAAATAGAAATCCTTATAGAAGTTATAATAAATGAAGTTAAGGATATACTTAGAGGCTATATAGCCTAGAACGCCCTAGGCCTAGATAGGGTCCTATATAAGCTCTTAAAGGCTCTAGGCCCCCCCCTATATAAAACACTAGTAAAGCTCTTTAATATATTACTATAGTCTAGACACTACCTAGCCTAGTACTAAGCCGGCTCTACTATAGTCCTTTAGAAGCCTAAGAAGACCTTAGATAACCTCTAGATAGTAGGAGGATAGTAACTAATAACCCTCTTTAATATAATAGGTAAGCTATTTAAGAAGATTCTAGCTACTTATATTATAACTATAGTAAAGATATACTAGCTCTTTCCTAAGGGTTAGATAGGGAACTAAAGGTATAGGTTAATAAAAATAGTAATTATAATAGTTATTAAGCTAGTCTATATAACTTAGGCCTAAGGTAGGGCTATATTACTTCTCTAGCTAGATATAACTAGAGTCTTTAATAATATTAACTATAGACTACTTATTTAAGAGCTTTACTAGTTAGGTTATCTAGAGAAGATCCTTAACCTTATCTAATCCTTCCTTAATAAGAGAATAAACTAGCTCTAGATTAATAGTAGTATAATAAGAGAAAGGGTAGTCTAGTATAAAGTCCTTTAAGGCTTACTATTATCTCTAATTTTCTTTATCTTCTTTATAAGCTTACTATATAAAGCCCTTAAGGTAACCCTAGGTCTATATATAGTTAGCTTTATAGATAATATAAACCTACTATATATAAAGAAGAATTATAGTAAAATAAAGTCCTAGCTAAAAAATACCTAAGTTATATATAAAGACTAAATAAAAACCTATTAACTAAGTTTCTTTATACTAAAGTTTAAACTATTATATTTCTAATATAAGTAAGCCTTAGATCTAGGCCCTCTTATACTTAGGGGTAAGGTAGTAGAGTTATTAATAGATATATACTTCCTTAGAGTAATACTATTAGTAAGGTTAAAATAGTAAAAGTAAGTTAAGTCTATATTAGGGAAGGTCTAGTCTATACTTTAAGCCTTATAGCTAATAGTAAGAAAGTTATAAGGCCTAAGGGTTAAGGAAGTAAGAGATATTTACCTTTAGGGAATTTATCTAATTATATTATTTAAAGTAATAGTATAGTATAGCCTTATAGCTAGCCCTATATAGGGCCTAGCTAGGCCCCTCTAAGAGTTATAGGTAAGGTGCTTAAGGGTGGTTAGAGGAGTCTTTAAGGCTACCCTTACTTACTATATAGAGATAGAGCTTAGTATACTACTAGTAGATATTTACTTAATAATATAGAAGAGTAGAACCCTTAACTAGTAGGAAGCTAATAGGGCTATAGCCTAGCTTTAGTATACTACTACATAGGTATTATCCCTAGTCCTCCTCTACTTAAGTAGTAGAAGATAGATCCTATTACTAATAAAAGACCTTTACTAAAGTCTACTAAAGATAAGTAAGAGGGTACTAGAGGGGGACTAGTATATACTTAAGGCTTAGGCTAACTAGATATAAAGAGTAAAGTAAGAATATAAAGAGACTAAGAGCTAGAGGTAAGTAAAATAGCTTACCTTATTCTTAGTCTATAAGCCCTTATAGGCTAAATATAAGGCTAAGGTAATCTTACTCCTTTACTTACTAAGGTATATTAGCTTTATTATAATATAACTATAAATAAGAAAGATTAGGCTAAATATTTTCCTTTATAAGTAATAAGTACTTAGATATAATATAAAGATATACTAATATAGATATAAGGTAAAAGATATTTACTATATACTTCTCTAGTATAAACTTATAAGCTAGTATTATACCCTTACTATAGTGCTACTAAAGGACTAAAGAAATATACTTTATACGCTTAACTACCTAGTTAAGAGTAAGAAAATAGTAAAATAAGTATATAACCTATAAAGGCTAACCTATATAAACGTTAGACCTAGGGCGGAACTAGGATAAGATAGATATAGAGTAGGTATAGAGTAGATAAGGAGGAGCTAAGGCCTAATAAAGGGGACACCCCCCCCCCCTAAAGGGGGTAAAATAAAAATAATTAGGAAGAGGGGCCTTATTAGCCCCTACTAGGAACTAATATATAATTAGAGTTAGTTAGAGAAGTAAGGGTTTTCCTTTAGGGAGTCTAGTTTTTCCCTTACTTATAAAGATAATAGGACTAGATAGGTATATATAGGCCTAGTTAGTATAATTTAATAATAATAGTTAAATATTATAGGGTTAGATTAGGTATGTGACTTACTTATCTATATAACTTACTTATTAACTATATTATAATTATAAATAAAAAAGATTAATTTAAATACTTTTTTTTATAAATAATAAATACTTAAATATAATATAAAAATATACTAATATAAATATAAATTAGAAGATATTTATTATATATTTCTTTAATATAAGCTTATAAGTTAAGACTATAACTAGGATTATATCTTAATTATAATACTATTAAAAGACTAAAAAGATATACTTTATATACTTAACTACTTAATTAAGAGTAAGAAAATTATAAAATAAGTATATAACTAATAAAGGCTAACCTATATAAATATTAGACTTAAGGTAGATCTAGGATAAAGTAAATATAGAGTAGATATAGAGTAAGTAAGGAGGAGCCTAAGCCTAATAAAGAGAACACCCCCCCCCCCCCTCTAGGGGGGGGTAAAATAAAAAATAAAAATAATTAAGAAGAGGGGCCTTACTAGCCCTTACTAAGAACTAATATATAACTAGAGTTAGATAAAGAAGTAAAGGTTTTTCTCTAAAAAATCTAGTTTTTCCTTTATTTATAAAGATAATAAAACTAAATAGGTATATATAAGCCTAGTTAGTATAATTTAATAATAATAATATTATAAATCTTTTATTATATATTAACTTTAATTAAATTATTTAAAATAAAAAAAATAATTATATTAATAAAAGTCTTAAGATAAATAATAAAAAAAGAAATAATATTTAAAATTATATTATTTATTAGTTATAAAATATTTACTTTATTAGTATTATTTTTACTTATAGTATTATAAGCCTTATTAAGAATAATAGTCTTTTTATCTCTTAGGTATTTAATAAAGATTAGATAATAAATTAATAAAGTATATAAGCTTTAAGTAAAAATAGCTTTAGGCTTATTAGTAAATATATTATCTAATAAAGTATTATTTTTATTTCTTTTTATTTACTTTTTAATATTCTTATATACTTCTTTTAAACTTAGACTTTATAAATCTTTTTTAATAATATTATTAAAAATATTAATAACTTTCTTAATAATAATAATAAGTTTTAAAGATATTTTTATCTTAACTTTAGTTATTTTTTTTTAGTACTTTATTTTATTAATTAATTTTTTATTAAGAAGTTATAAAATATCTTAAACTTTAAAAGTAAAATAATCTAGTTATTAAAAGAGAATATTATATAAAAATAAACTATTTTTATATAAAAGACTTAGTACTTAAAACTATTTTAAGCTTTAGACTAAAAGGTTTTATAATAAATAATAAAATTATTATAACTTTATAAAGAACTTTATTAGTTATTTATATAAGGTTTAATATAATAAAACTAAAATATATTTTAAAAGCTTTATAAAAAAAGAGTTTATAATCTTAATTAAGTATAAACTTTAACTAAAAAGTAATACTCTTAAGTTTATTTTAAAAAAAGCTTTTAAATTTAAAGATCTTTATATTAAAAGTAATAAGAGTTTATAAATAAAGCCTTCTAAGAGTAAGTATTTTCTTTTCTTTATTTTATTTAAGAGTATCTTTTAAAAAGAAATTATTATCTTTATTAAGTCTTTTTTAACCTTCTTATAACTTTTCTTAACTATTTTAAATTTCTTTTTATTTTTTAAAAATATTCTTTAACTTCTTTAACTTTTTTTAAAGTTATTAAGAAATAGATTTATAAAGAAATTTAACTTTACCTTTTATTATTTAATTTTAAGTTAATATTATATTTACCTTTAAAAGATATATAAATATAAAGTCTTTTAAAGGTTTATCTCTTAAAATATTAATTAAAATATTAAATTAAATTAATTATAGAGTTTATTAATTAAAAAAAAGAAATATTAATTCTTTAATATAAGCTAATTAAACTTATAAAAAACTAGGCTATTAAGTATTATCTATAGTAGATATTTAGCTAAGTTTAAATTAATAATATTATAAATATTAAACTTTAAAGGTTTTAATTTAAAATAAGCTTATTATATTTTAAGTTTATTTATTAATATATAATATATAATCTTCTTTTAAAGATTATTATAAGTAGCTTTTAAGCTATAAAAAGACTTCTAGTTTAGTTAAAGAAAATCTAAAAAGGCTTTTATTATTAAGAATAAAGCCTACTAACTATTAATAAAAAACTTTTTTACTTTACCTTTTATTTTTTATTAGACTTTCCCTTAAGTAACTAATATAAAGAAATATTAGAATAGCTTTATAATAATAATATAATATTAAAGATAACTAGGTAGTTATAAGACTAATTATCTTATTATTCTAAAATAAGAGAATATATTAATATAAAAAAATATAAGAAGTATATATTATTAAGCTATTATTTAAAGGTAAGTATTATATTAGGTTTAAAATAGTCTCTATAATATACTATATAATAAGCACTATTAATAAAAGAGTATATTTACCTTAAAAATAATAAAATAACTTTTCTACCTTTTTTATATTTTATTTTTAATATTAACCTTATAATCTAGACCTTATTTAAATATTTTTTTAATTATTAATTATATATTACTTCTTATAATAACTTTTTTATATTTAAGCTAAATATAATTATATTTTTTTTTATAATTTTATATTTCTAATAATTTAATACTTTTAATTAAACTAACTTTAATTATTTTATATATATATATAAACCTTTAAAAAAATAATAACTTTTTTTATTATATTATAAATTATAAAAACTCTTATATATAATACCTTATTATTATAAGTTTTTTAGTATTTCTCTTTATTTATTATAATAGAGATTATAATAAGAAGATACCTTATTAAAGGTTAAGATATCTCTAATTAGAGACTAAGAGTACTAGTAAGCTATTATAATAAAATCTTAAGAAATTTAGTAATAAAACTAAAAAAGTTTAATAAAATAAAAAGTCTAAGGATAATTTAATCTAAAAGCTTATTAACTAAAAAGCTAAATAATTATAAATAAGCTTTATTTATTAAACTAAGATATAAATAAAAAAAATAATAAGTTAATAATTTATAAATATCTAATATCTAAATTATCTAATAGTATTAGAGTATTAGGTTAATAACTTATAGAAGTATTTAACTAGGAAATAAAATATAAATTAAAAGTTTAAAACTAAGAAAAGAAATAAGATAATATTAATTAGAAAAATAATATTAAGTAAAGGATTATAAGACTAGTAGTTATAAAAGACCTTATTATTAATAATAAATATAATTATATCTTAAGACTATCTTAGTTATTTTAAAAAAGAGCTATCTTTTAATCTAGTTAAGAAAGCTTAATAATAATATATTTTATATTTAAGTTATTAGTAAGCTTATATTATCTTATAATATTAAGATATTTAGCTAATAACCTATAAGTATACTCTAGTTTAAGAACTAAAGAATAAGTTAAAGATAAGAAAGCTAAAATAAGACTAAGATATTACTTAATAAAATATATAAAAAGCTATTAATTATAATACTAATAATTATAAAAGAGAAGATAAAAACTTCTTTTATCTTTAAAAGATAAAGAACTCTTAGTTTTTAACTTATAATATAAAGTAAGTTAAATATAAGCTATTAAGTTATTTAAAGAGATATTATCTTTATTCTTATTTTAATTTATACTAGATTTTCTAATTATTCTTTAACTCTTTTATAATAACTATATTTATATTATTTAATAATACTAAAATATTAAACCTATATAAAGAAGTAGCTTTTATTATTATAAGAGATATTTAGGATATAATAGATAACTTAACTAATAATATAAAGAAGATTAATATAAAAGAAGAAATAAGAGAAAGAGTAAATAAAGATAAGGAAAAGCTAGCTTTAAAAGATAAGAAGGTAGGTAATATTAGCCTTAGTAGAGGATAAGCTAGTAAAAGATTAAAAAAAGACTTTATTAAGTATAATATTAATTTCTTAAACTTTATTAATAATAAAGACCTTCTTATAACTTTAATCTAAATATATCTTTAGTTATAAACTACTTTTAAAGAAATATTTAATAAAAATAATATTACTAATTTCCTAAGGAAGTTTAATAGCTAGTTTAATATCTAAGGTATCTTAATTACCTTTAGGTATAAAAAGTTATTTAAGATAATAAAGGTTTATATAATAGAAAAAGTTAAGTATCTTATCTTTAGTTATAATTAAATAGAAGTAAAAATAAAGTTAATTAAATATTTCTTTAAGTATAATATAAAAAAAAGGTTTAGCCTTTAGATTAGATTAGTTAAGTATAATAAAACTCCTTTAATAGATAATTATTAAATAATTAGTAAATAACTTATTAAATATAAATACCTTTATAAACTACTTAATAAAGACTTTTTTATAATAATTAAGTAGTTTAAATACTTATAATTAGTTATATTATTAAGAGTTTATTTAAAAATAAATAAGTATTATAATATTAATATAATAAGTTTTAATAACTTACTTTATAAAGAGGTATACTAAAAGATTTTTTAATTTATTAGAGATTATATCTAGTTCTAATAAGATAAGAAATATAAGAAGTCTATTAATTAAAAAGTTTAAGTAATAAAAAGGAGTAAAGTAATAGAGAAAGTAAAAGATATAAGGTTAATATCTTAATAAGATATTCTTTAGCTTATTAGTAAGTTAAAAGCTATTAAGATTATTAAAAAGATAAAGAGAATAATAATTAATACCTTAAATAAAGATAAAGAGAAAGAGAAGATAAAGAGAAAAGATTATTAAAAGCTTTTTAAGGCTATTAGGTAAAAGCTAATAAAGGTTAATATTATTATTAAAAATAAAGATTAGATTATTAAGTTAAGTAATAATAAAAGAAAGAAATAAAAACTTTATATTAATATTATAAGATTTAATATAAAAAGAAAGTATTAATATTATTTTTACCTTAGGTATTATTTAAATAAATATAAATTTATAAATATAAATATTATTATTTAGTTTTATACTTATAATATAAATACTTATATTTTATCTTTTAAAAGTCTTAAAAAATACTTTATTTTATCTTATTTACTAGTCTAGGTTTAGAGTAAGATAGTAATTTAAAAGCTTATAGTTCTTTAGGCTTTAAAAGTCCTTATATTAAAATTTAAAAGATAAGTTATATTACTAAGAAAAGCCTTAAACCCTTAAATAAATATTATTCTTAATAAATAAGAGAATATTAATTATACCTAAAATAAGTTACTAATTAAGTAAAAAATACTATAACTAGTAAAAGTATAGTAAAGACCTAAAGTTAATATTATTATTTTAGATAATAATATAATATAATAAAAAGAGAAAACCACTAAAAAACCTATAGTAATAAAGTACTATATATAAGAGCTTCTATAGTCTATAATATAATAAAAGGTTATTATCTCTCTAAAGGTTAGTATATATATATAAAATAATTAAAGTTAGTCTAATTAGGAGTATTAAATTATTAGAAATATAAAATTATAAAAAAGAAAGATATAATTATATCTAGCTTAAACTTAGAAAAGTTATTATAAAAAGTAATATATAGTTAATAATTAAAAGAATACCTAAATAGGGTTTAGATTATAAGGTTAATATTAAAAATAAAATATAAAAAAGGTAAAAAAGTTATTTTTTTTATTTTTAGAGGAGGTATACTCTTTTATTAGTAATACTTATTATATAATATACTATAGAGACTATTTTAGATCTAATATAATAAGACCCTTAGTTATTACTTTTATTAATATAATAAAATACTTATAAAAGTAATTATATATATTTAATAATATAATAAAAGATAAAGACCTTAGTAATAGTTATAAAAATATATTTACTAGAGACTCTTAGTAAGAAGAAGTTCTTAGTAAGAAGAGAGAAAAGGTAAAAGGTAATCTAAAGTATTAATTAGTTAATAAGATACTAGGAAAAAAAATAAATATAATAACAATTAAACTTATATAATATAATCTCTTAATTAGATAATTATTTTTATAAAGAATTCTAAATATAATAAAGTAAATTAAGAGAATAAAAATAGTCTTTATAATATTAACTAGTATAAAATAATCTTAAGTACTAATAGTTATTATATATTTTTTAGAGAAGTAAGAGGTTTTTAAATAAGTCTTTAAGAATATTCTAGTAATAATAAATATTAGTATAATTATAATTAAGAATAATAAAAGTTCTATAAATAAAAAAGAATATTCTATATTAATAAAGATTAAAGAATATTTAGTTATTAAAGAAAAAAAGAATAAGTAAGTTATAATAAAAATTATCCTTATAAGTATTACACTCTTAGACTTTAATAACACTTTTAATAATATTTTATAGTTAATAATCTATAACTTAAATATAAACTATATCTTTAATAAGAGATAATATAGTTAATAAGCGAGTTATATAGATAAGCGAGTTATACACCTACTTTAACCTTATAATATTTAACTATTAATAATTTAACTATAATATAAAAAAAGATTTAAAACTAATTAAAATCCTCTTCTTTATTAGTTTTTATATCTAAAGTATAAATATATATATTATATCTAGTCTAATTATATATACTATATTACTAATTATATATTTTAACCCTTACTTTATAACTATTATAAGCCTATATTTTATCTTTTACTTAACTATTAATATCTATTTACTCCTTTAAATCTCTTATATCTTATATAAAAAGTAATCTTTTAGTTTATAATCTAGTTTTTTTAATTTACTAATACTTACTAATTAACTTATTTATAATCTTAAACTTATATACTTAAGTATATAAGAATATAACTTTATATATAATAATTATTATATCTTTTTTAAAACTATTAAATATATTAAGATTTTTAATTAAAGAGTTATTTAAATAATTAGTAATTTACTTTTTTAGAATTTAAAACTATAAAATTACTTTAGTTATAGTACTTAGTATTTAAGAGACTTAAGAACTAGTTAAACCTAGATATAAGTTTAGAGAACTTAGTATTATAAACTTTAGTTCTAAGATAAAAATAACCTTTTTAAGATTAAAAGGGGTAATTTTAGTACCTTAAAAAGTACCTTAGATATTTTCTTTTATAATAGACTTATTAAAAATATAAAAAAATATAAATAAAAAGTCTTCTTTACTAATATATATAATACTAGTTTTTATAAAATTTTTAATTTATTACTTATAAGCCTTTTTAAATAAACTAAAATAACTAATATCTAAAGGCTAGAGTATATAAGAAAAATAAGTAAGTATATAAAGAATAATAATCTTATTTTTTTAGTAAAAAAGCTTAAATATAATTAAGTAATAACTTTTATAGCTATTTAAGATAAAAAGGTAATAAGTATCTTTATTTTAATTTTTTATATATTTATAAAAATACCTTATCTAATCTATATTAATTTTATTTATTATCTAACTATTTAAGCTTATATTAATATACTAATTAAAAGGTAAGTACTTATCTTTATATTAAGGTATAAGGTAATTTTAGCCTTTTACTATAATATATAATAGTATTATTAAGCCTTAGGAATTTACTACTTAAATTATAATAACTTATTTCTTATTATTAGATTATCTAATTATATCATTTAGAGCAATAGCGTAGTATAGTCCTATAACTAGCCCCGCGAAAGGCCTAGTAAGACCCCTAAGGGAATTATAAGCAAGGTGCTTACGGGTAGCTAGGGGTGCTTTTAGAGCTACCCCCACCTACCATATAGAGACTAAGCTTAGAGTCCTCCTAATAGACGTCTACCTAATAATATAGAAGAGTAGAACACTTAACTAATAAGAGGCTATAAGGGCTATAGCCTAGCTCTAGTATACTACTATATAGGTATTATTAGTAATCCCCCTCCCTTATTACTAGTACTAAAATAGATAAATCTTACTACTAATAAAAAGCCTATACTAAGACTTACTAAAGATAAATAAGGGGGCTTTAGAGGGGGACTAATATATACTTAAAGTTTAGGCTTATAAGGTCTAGAGAATAAAATAAGAGTATAAGGAGATAAAAAGCTAAAGATAGATAAGATAACTTACCCTATACCTAGTATATAAGCCCCTATAAGCTAGGTATAGAGCTAGGGTAGTATTACTCCTTTATATACTATAGTATATAAGCTTAATTATATTATAACTATAGATAAAGAAGATTAGCCTTAATACCTTCTTTTATAAGTACTAAATACCTAAATATAATATAAGAATATATTAATATAAGAGTAGGCTAGAGGATATTTATTATATACTTCTTTATTATAAGCTAATAGGCTAAGAATATATCTCTAGTATAGTCTTACTCTAAGAGTAATAAGATATACTTTATATACTAGACTACCTAGTTAAGAGTAAGAAGATTATAAAATAGGTATATAACTAATATAGGCTAATATATATAACTATTAGGCCTAGGATAAAGCTAGGGGGAAATAAAGATAGGACTAGTATAGAGTAGGGGTAGAAGTAAGGAAGGGCTTATAAAAGGGCTTAGAAAATAATTAAGAAAAGGGGCTTTACTAGCCCCTACTAGGAACTAATATATAATTAGAGTTAAAGAAAGTAGTAAGGGTTTTCTACTAGGGTCTTTAGTTTTTCCTTTACTTATAAAGATAGAAGGACTAGATAGATATATATAGTCTAATTAGGGTAATTTAATAATAATAATAATATTATTATTAGATTATATTATTATTACTTTTCTAACCTAATTAAAGCTTATAATAACTATTCTTATTATAATAAAACCTATTAAAAACCTAGTCTTATTAAAGTTATAAATATTAGACTTTATAATATTATATTTTATAATTA
>JAEIJG010001278.1:0-12211 GCA_037289395.1 Beauveria scarabaeidicola
GAGCTAAGGCCTAATAAAGGGGACACCCCCCCCCCTAAGGGGGGTAAAATGAAAATAATTAGGAAGAGGGGCCTTACTAGCCCCTACTAGGAACTAATACGCGATTAGAGTTAGATAGAGAAGTAAGGGTTTTCCTCTAGGGAGTCTAGTTTTTCCCTTACTTATAAAGATAGTAAGACTAGATAGGTATATATAGGCCTAGTTAGTGTAATTTAATAATAATAATAACTCTTATAGAGATATTATAGCTATTCTATTACGTTTTTATTAGGTAGATAAGTACCCCTTCTAATACTATAGTATATAGTCTATAGGTAGCCCTAATAGTACTAAGGGTAATTATATTTAGTTCTATAGCGGGTTTATATAGAGATTTATATAGGTTTATTATATTTCCCCTAGGTTACTAGTATTAGTCTATTATATATATTAAGCTAGTATAAACTTAATAATTAGATATAATATATTCTATTCTATAGTAAGGTCTACTATATTTCTAATAAAGGAGGTTACTTTATTCTCTAGTATATAGCGCTATTATATTTTCCTTACCCCGCTATAGAGCTCTTATAGTATTCTCTTAAGTGCTATAGTTAGAGTTCCTAGTGGTTATACTATTATAGGGTATAGTAGGTCCCCCCCTAACTCCTATTATTCTATCTCTTTATCCTTATCCCTTTCTTAACTAGCTTTATTATAATTCTACTATAAAACTATAGTATTTTAGCTTTTCCTAAGTTTCTAGCGCGCTACTAGCCTTAATATCCCTAGATAGGCTTAGGAGTAGTTACTAAAGTATAAAGGTAATATAAAGTATCTTATTAAGGCGGCTACCTAATTTAAGCTCCTTAGCCTTTTAGTAATATATAAAATTATAAAATAGCTTATTTTTAGCTTAATAAATACTATTTAGTTATAAAAATACCTTAAGGTAATAAGTTTACTTATTACTAACTTCTATAACTACCTAGTTATAGAATTACTATTAGTTATAAAGGTTTATATAGTTACTACTATAATCTTACTAAAAGTATATAACCTATTAATACTATATATCTCTTATAAGGTAAAATAATATATAAATAACTTTTTACTTTATTATAATAAAGTTATTTAAGTTACTTTAGAATATTATATTTAGTATAGTTATAAATATCTAATAATTAACCTAGCTTTTAGCTCTAAATTTAAGCGCCTTAGTATAGAACTTACTTTAGCTCTTATTATAGACTTACTTTATTCTTATATTTAAATTATAAAGAAGGTTAATAGAGATATTAATATCTTCTCTTACTTATAATTAGGTAATAATCTAGCCTTTCTTATAGGTTTAGCTTTACTTTACTAAGACCTATAGCTAAGCTACCTAATCTATCTTAAGGTTACTACTCCCCTAAGGTAGTCCTTTAATAATATTAATAAGCTCTAATAGTACGCTAGAGGGGATAACTACTCTAACTAAGGGGTTATTTATAGCTATAGTGCTACTAGGCATATTATCTACGTGTTAAGGGATACTCGCGGAGTCTATAGTGATATTACTAAGGCGTAGTAGGGGGCTTATAGTAGGTTATATAGAGTAGGTAATAAGGCCTATTATCTTAATCTTCCTAATAAGTTCTTTACCTATTAGAGGTAGTAGTAATTAACTTATTAAAGAGTATAGTTAATATAAAGAAGGTAAAAGGATAGATTATAAGGTAATAACTAGGAAGTAGTAGAAGGATTATAAGGTAGTTTTTAATAAAGACTTTATTAATCACTAGAGGAGGGAAGTCCTCCCCTAGTAGCTCTCTGCTACGTTCTTGCTCTTTTATAGCTACTTATTCGCACGTGACTAAAAATGGGTTGTGATAGTAATGGCATGTGATGGTTGAGAAAACTTGGTTTCGAGTTGAAGCGCGATATTCGGAGTATTGTCTTGATAATTAGGGTATATGACCGGTATGACTGAGTGTATTAGCCTCATATTCAAGGTCATCGGCATGTTTTGTACATGCTATAGCCATTTCGCAACGCGACGGCGAGGGAAAGCTAGGAACTAAGATAAATGTCAAATGATAGAGACGAACAGTACTCCGTAGTGAGCGCCTTGCGCTGAGTCCCAACTTGGAGGCGCAGTCTGACGTACTAGCGCGATACGTAGTGGACTCAATGGTTCAGGCCGTTCAGACTCCTTGACTCCTTGGTTATTGGCCAGAATCAGTTCGCTGGTGAAATCCTACTTATCCTATCCTTATTTCTGGTCCGCTTACAAGGTTAAAAACTTATAGGCAGCAAAGCTCTGGGATTGTCACTAGAAGGATAGATCTCCCTGTAAAGATGGAATATGCAATGGCAGAAGTGGTATTTTCCCGTTTTGAACAAGCCTCGCCCTAAACCAAGTTCTATCATCTGCAGCACCCACCATCAATGTGGCGCAAAGATCTGGCATCCGAAGTCCGCATCTGTCTTGGAACAGGCAACACGGGACCTAAATCTTGTATCCGACTTTTTTTGTGCAATATTGCCTGGGAGAGCGTGCTCACGACCCCTGGAAAAGATCGGCGACGGCGCGTGACGGTCGCTGTCCGCTCTCAGCCTCTCACCAATCATCCTCGATCAAGACGGTTGAACATCCAACGCCACCGATGTAGTCACGCGCCTCATTCTCTGACTTAACTACACGAAGGCGGGTGCCCTGCATCTCAATGTCTGAGTCGTCCATTTGAAGGTCTTGCGCAGGATCAACCACCACTACAGTCCTTCCATCTGCGATGAGTCGCTTGACACTCTCATGCAGAATCCGTCGAGCAACTGTGTTGAGCGAGTAAACATCACGAAGTGAGATTACCACCGCGTATGTGTTGGAGTATGTGCCGGAACCAGGATCGTCAGGCTTTGGTTCGCCGAGCTCACGCACAAGAGCTCGGCTGAGGCGCTCTGAACCAGGGAATCGCACCGCCCCTCGGAGACTAAAAACAATGACCTCACGCTCGCAATTAGGGTGGTGAGGTTCCTTCACACCGGCAACAATAGTAGCTACCGTTGTAGACACAGTGGCGCCGGCGATTTGGCTGACATCCATCATGTGCAGACCCATGTCTTGAGACAGCTTTTCACACATGGCGACTCCTCTGACACTATTACCGCGCTCATCAAGTTTGGGCGAGAATGTTGCGATGCCAACTTGACCAGGCAACGCACCGATGATTCCGCCCGCAACGCCGCTCTTGGCCGGTATGCCGACATTGGAAACCCAATCACCCGCTGCGTTGTACATGCCACAAGTGGTCATTACAGAAAGGACTTGCCTAACACTTGCTTGTGGGATAATGCGATCCCCTGTGATTGGATGAACTCCCGCATTGCTTAGTGTTGCGGCCATGATAGCCAAATCCCTCACGTTGACATTAATCGCGCATTGACGAATGTAACCCTTGACAATATCCCGAGGATCGCAAGTTATAACGCCAGCAGCCTTCAACATATACCCGATGGCCATGTTGCGGTCGGCGTTTTTGAGCTCAGCCTCGTATACCTGCTCGTCAACATGCAACTGTCGACCGGCAAGCTGAGACAGTCCCCTCAATATACGCTCCGTCCTTTCCTCTAATGAATTGCCCTCAACGAGCGAATGAGCTGTAATGGCCCCGGCATTGATCATGGGATTTACTGGACGATTCGTGCCACGTTCAAGCGACAGCCGATTGAACGCATCTCCTGAAGGCTCAACCCCGATCTTTTCCAGAACCTTAGGTAACCCTAAATCCTCAATGGCCATGGCGTATACAAATGCTTTTGAGATGGATTGCATTGAGAATTCGACTTGGTCGTCTCCCACGGAGTAGACATTGCCGTCGACCATTGCAAGTGCCACGGCCATCTTTGAGGTGTCGGCGTTCGCAAGCGTCTCAATGTAGCTGGCGGGTGCGCCACCCTCAATTGAGCGTGCATTGTCAAGCACGGCTTTGAGATAATCGGGAATAGGGGACTTCATCGCTAGGCGGGCGATCAAAATTATTCATCGAGTAGGGAAAGACGCTAATGTATGGCTTTTTGAAGAGGGAAAGAGATGGACGCTGCTTCTAGGCTGGTCAAATAAGCTTATCCGAGCGAGCGGACCTGATAAATTTTCACTAGGGCTGTACAGAGGCTGGGGTTCTAGCTATAGTTACGTTCTTGGCAGGAGTGGAATTGGCTCTGTCGCTCTTCGCGATGAGCGGTGACTGTAACCCCACCCTTTAACTCGAGGCCTAAATCGCCGTGTTTCCCACAAATCAATATGAATAGCTAGCTTTAATGGATAAATGATGATGGATAGAACCTGAAACATACGATAGCTGCCGTAGTAAACGAGATAGGCCCTATAAGGCTCTGATGTATCCCACTTTGAAACACCATGCGAGCGGGACCGCTAACGGCAAGTAATCGACTTAGAATTATTAGACTGATGCGTAAAAAACAGGCTGCGGAAAGGGGCATTGTTAATTGTCGGCCTTGTGTGAAGGATTTGTCGGCTTTTTTGTGGGCTGTTATGGCGGAGGCGTGGCTTATGGTTAGCCTAGAACTGCGAGGTCAGATATTCCTATAGTAAATACTAAATTCTAGTTCTACTATTACCCCGCTAATTACACTTAGCACTATATATTATAATTAACTATTATATACGTATTTTTAAAGCTATTACTACTAAATTTAATATAGAAGACCTTATAAAGTGTAAGTTTTAAAGCCTCTAGGAAGCCGCTAAGGCATGTGTTATGGTGGCTGTTAGTAGATAATTAGAGGCTCTTTAGCGCGCTAAAAGTGTTAGAAGCCTGGCCTCTTCGGCGGCGCTAGACCTAGACCTCGCTAAGACGGCTACGGAGCTTATAGACCTAGACGATTTATATGAGCCAGGCACGGAGGCGCCGCGGGCTTACTAGTGGGCTTACTAGCAGACTAACTACAGCGCTAAGGAAGCCGGTAGTAAGGAAGCTAGTAGTGAGGAAGCTAGTAGTAAGGGCGATAAAGACACTAAATATAAGGATAACTAGGATATATAGAGTATACTTAATAGCTAGATATATATAAATAACTAGTTAATTTAAATTAAAGAGGAAGTATAGTAGCTAGTATTACTTAAGGACTTAATTTAATATTATTATAATTTTTTATTAATTAATTATTATATATTATATTAAGAGTGTTAATTATATAGTATTATAGATATAAAAAAGTAGTTACCCTACTCTACGTATATATTTTTAGTGGCAGGAGCGGGATTAGAACTTAGCTATAGTCGCCCTATAAAAAAGCCGATAAATGCCTTATATAAGGCTGATAATTAATAATGCCCCTGCGGAAAGGTATTATCTGCGAAGTTAGTATTTCTAAATTAATATACCTAGGGTAACTAGATAAGTGTAGTATAAAGAGATCTATTTACGTACACGAAGATATAAAAGCTCGAAATTTAGAGCAAAATAGCTAGTTTAGAACTTCTTCAGGCCCTGCTATTATGACCATTAGCTATAAATCCATCTACCCTCAAAACTATCACCATGCTACTCGTCTTCTTATTTCCCATCCCCAATTACACTATCACGGCCTAGTAGACCCGAGTGATGAGCTTCTGATGGCTTATTCGAACTTAGCAAGTGGAAAATTCTACAGACAAGACACTTTACCCGAGGCAGTTTCCATCAAGACCTACGAGCACATTTTCGCAGATAACATGATATACGCAGGTGGATGACTCAGTTACAGTGCTTCTTCACCATGCGCTCATCTACGATAAACTACCACCCAAGACTTTCAAAAAGAACCATACGATAAAGAGACAGATAGAAGCCCTCAACAAAAGGGTTAGCAGCACACCATTCAAGCTTATTTTGCCTGGTGTTAGAAAAAACATGACTCGTCTCCCAGATGACAGACGTGCCGAAACGCACTATTCCAGGCTAAATTCCGAAAAGGCGACTATCGTGCCCTCAGCTACGACCCTAGGCAGGACCCCTCTTCGTGTTTGCGAAAGAGAGGTGTCTCTCCAGACAGCAAGAATAACGGGATAAGTGATTGCGAGGATAGCAACTAATAAGTCAAAGCGTGTCAGCGTGTGATATGATGATATTCGGTGAGCGGCGACGTGGGGTGCAGCGGTGGGCATGTGCACGCCATTCGCGCATCATCGTTGGATAGGAGTGGGCTAGCTATTTGTAGTTGGAGATGCAAAGTAACATTTGATCGGCTTTTATCCATCGTCTTAATTTGTAAGGAAGCAAGGCTTGAGCAGGAGGAAAGCATTGTGTTGGGCTTTGCGCGCTTCGGAATGTACTAGTAGCCTGTAGCCTGTAGCCTGTAGCCTGTAGGTAGCGTGGCAGACAGGGATTACAAGGGGCGCCAACGAGCGGGTGGCCCCTGGACCGCCTGGAGGTTGCGGCGAGTCCACTAAAAAACGCAACCGTCGGCGCACCCCGGACACCGGTACTAACCTAGGTGGTTGATGCGCTCGGCGCTATTCGAAGCAGTGGCACATTCTATTTATCAGAGCTTGCATTGAATTTGTCGGAGACGCTTATTACGTCTCCTCCGTATCATCATTTGGGGGACTGCTAAGAGAGCTGATTCATCTGCCGAGATGGTCTTGTGGTTTTGCACTCTTTTTTATCGTTTTGCTCTCGGGCCCACCAGCACCCCCCCATACCAGCCAGCTCCCCCCCCTCCCTGCAAACAACACCAATCCCCGGCTCGCCTGTACCTCAAATAGCCACCTGCCTCCACTTGACTGTCGTGTACAGTGTTGACAAGTTGCTGATGCGGTTGTGCCATGGCTTCACCTTGCGCCGATCTTCCCCCTTGGCCTTGTTTTGCTTTGCTTTTTCCCTTCTCTCTTTTCCTATTCATTCCTCCACACTGCATAGCCTGCCCAACGCCCAAGCCAGCCACCAGCCATCACTGTAACATTACTAACGCTACTAGTAATTTACTTGTTGCCTAAATTAGTTACCTCTCGTACCTGTTTTTGTGCCGTTTGCCGCCGTTGCTAACGTCTATCCACCACCTGCTCGCTGCCACGTTGTTTCTGCCCGTCTCGCCCCCCAAAATCCACCAGAATTTTCCTTCTTCCTCCATCACAGACTCGAAACGACACGGACTCGAAACGCACCGCATTCCTCTACCACGCGCACAGTACACACACACCAACATCAAACCCCTGACTGACGCCGTTTTGGGTTTCGTCGCCCATTGATTAATCCCCTCTTTTCCCCCTTCGTTTCCCTCTTGCCTCTGTTCTCGTTGTCACTACCAGTCCTGTCATCTCCCCATTGCCATCGCCAGAACTCGCTTTTCCGCCCAGACTCACAACCATGCCTGCCTCGCTCGAGTCCTCTCGTCCAATCATGGCCCTCTCGGTACGTCCACGTCCATCACCATGCACCAACTCGCTTCCCCCCTCTCTGTCGACAACCCCCTGGCCGCCTAATCGCTCTATCGGTTGCCCTCGGCCTGCCTGCGCATCTCCATGTGTCTCATAAACCCACTCCTTGCGACTCAGCCTGTCTTTCGCCCGCGAGTCGCTCCATGACGGGACACTGAGACTTGAGAGACTGCTCTGACCTCGTTACCTCACCCCGGTTAAAAGCTGGCTGGCCGCTTGCTTTCACGCGAGGTACTACGCAACCACGCTACCGAGGGCATATCCCACACCTGCGCCGCTTGCAACGCCGCCGAAGCCTACCACCACTACCTATATACATATACGCCCCTCTGCTTTCCCTCTCTTCTGTTCCCATCCTCTCTTGTTCCTGCTACCCTCTACCTCGAATTGCACCTTCGCGCCCACCTTTGCCCGCTGCTAACACGATGTCTTCAACAAAGGCCCGCACCTCGGTCCGCTACAGCACATACAGCGTAACCCCCTCCGTCACTCCAACCTTTGCCACCAACGACTCAGCACAAGCCGAATTCCGCGACATCGCCACCGGCCTCGATCGCATGGAGAATAAGGCCCTGACTCAGCAGCGCGTCGCCCTCGACGAAGAAAAGACGGATAATCTTCGCAAGCTCGCACTCGGTGCTAAACTCGAGCGTGCGCTCGACCGTCGCATGAGCTCTCAGGACGCCGTCATGCGCCCCCGGCCTAAACAGCCCGTCATCTCCGAAAAGCAGCAGCTTGTTGAAAAGGTCGCCTAAATCGATGGCCCTGTCAAATCTGCATCTTGAGCCATTGTTGTTCAACTTGGCATGCAAAAGAAAGCTATGTACGGTTGTCGCCTCAACCTCCAGTCAATCGGGAAATAGACTCGTCAGTCACCAAGAAACACCACTCATAAACGGATGACGCGTCTACCAAAATCCATCTAATACAAACACTCGACACTCAGCCATGTAACTAAATTCTCAAAACTACATTCGTTGGCTTGGTGTCTTCACTGATTCACGCCCCTGTTTGCAACCACACGATACACCAACCGGCCAGGTGGCCTAGAAATGACTTTGAGACTCGACCAAGGAATAGGATGCCGAGCTGAGGGGCTGTGTACAAGTTGATGTTTTCCTATACCTTCTCGCAAAGGGCCTTTTGAGTCGAGGATCTTGGTTCTACACGCCACACTACATGGCCATTGTACAGCATCTCCAGCACTTGTTTTTCTTTCTTTAGGGCAGGCGTTCGGTCGAAATATCCCATAACACAATACATTTGTCAAATGAATAAGAAGTTTGTTAAGCTGCGTTAACGTCTTTGCAGGCCTACCCCCTTTTTCAGCCTCGCACCGTTCCGATTTACTAACTTAGCGGGACAGGATTCTCTGACAAGAATAGCTCGATTCATTGCATCGTGTGACGGTAGGAAGAAGCAAATAAGGGCCGCCCTTGCTTTTCTAACGCCTCACCCCTTCGCCTTGCATTCGCGAGTGGGGTCAGGGAAGTAGGTTGGTTTTCCTCCTTGGCATAAGCAAAAAAAATTCATCAAATCAACTATAGTAAAGTTCTGATTAGCAGGGAACATAAGTGCCCTTTGTAGAGTGGGCATTTGAATGTATTAGACACCTCCTTAGGTAGGAGTCAAAATGACACTTCTAGTGGCTTCAAGCTTACAGCTCACCGGGTCCCCACGCGAGTGACATTTAAGTCGGAAATTACTGCAAGACAAGATACAAAAATACGACGAACTTAAAGCGACAAAGAAATCGTCTTAATGCTATTTATATTTATCTATTATTGAGTAGATTACGTCTATCGACGATAACCTTCGATCTCCTATATTCGGCAGGTACTACACGGCATCACTCTATATAAACACCAAGTACGATTTATGATACCATTGGAAAAACGAAGCATTAACTTTAGTATAGGATAAATAACGCGAGAACTATAAAAACACATATGCCTCTATAAAACCGCTCCTAACTTGTTATATCGCGATAACGTCTCTGTATCTCGTGGGTCACGTGATGCATCTCAAAAAATGTACTCCGTATAGCAGAAACTATTTCCACGTGAAAGTAGCACGACTCCATAATAGCGTGATATGTATAACTCTATAAACATGTATTTCTGGCACTTTTGCGTACTATGCGTACATGTCGTGACTCTAGACAGCCTAGGCGCTATTTCGGGCTGAATTGAGGAAGGAAAGCAGCCATGAAGACCCCACCACGAATCGTACCTAGAGTTAAATTCGGATCGCGGCAGAGCGTAGCTCCGGAAGTCGTTTCGGACGCGACGAAAGTACCTAGTGCGAACAACTTTAGCAAGAACAAGAACAAGGATAACAAGAGGGTCAGAGACGATGGGGAGACAGCTAGAATTCTTTTTAAAATACTAGCGAGCCCTATTAGCTAGAGGCCACCGGGCGTAATAAGTAATAAATGAATGAATAGCTGTCTAGTTAGTTAGTTAATGCTTCATAGTATGTGAATTTCTCGCATCCTTCCTCCTGCTATTTTTTTGATATTACGAAATATACTATGGCGAACAGCCACTAGCGAGGAAGACAGCGACACTAAGATAGTCAAATTATAGAATATACGCTTATAATAATTTTTCAGCCCGTATAGCTGTCGAAAAGAGCACCGTGCCATCCATGAGCAGAAATGTGCGAGCTCGGCTCTGCGTTAGCTATCTACACGGGCTTTATTAGAAGCGTAGACATCCGGGCCACCGGAAGGACCTAGTAAACAGTTAGAATTTTAGATACATAGTTTACGGGCGAGGCTCTATTAGCTAAATGATTCGTTTTCCGCCTAGACGATAGCTTTCTTCTCATCTAGTTATTTATTCATCGCTAGTAGTTAAAGCCTTCCTTACCCTAAACTAGCTAATTAATAGCTTGTTACTTTCCAGCCGTCCTAATGCTAGCGAGCTAGAAACTTTCTTACTACACGTGCCACACACCCACCTTCTCAGGTGGGTGCTAGATACAGTAGCGGCCACCATACACCCGCGGCCACTAATAGTAAATAGTTTTATATTATTCTTATAAAATTGTCGCTTAAGGCACTAGCTCAAGCGGCTAATTACACGGGTGCCTTAGGCAATAGCCGGTTACACTTTAGAAGAGCTAATTCGCCCCACTTTACCTATAAGCTATAAAGGCTATAGTAACTTAACTATAGATAGCCTTAAATTATATATAAATAGAACCCTTTTTATATCACTTAATTAAGACTACTAAAACTAACCTACCCTATTCTAATACTAATTAGTAGTTATCCTTAGGGACTAACTATAGACTAATAAGGCTCTAGAAGAGATATATAGGAGGTAACTAGTCCTTAGCTTATACTAACTAAAGAGATTAAATAGTACCCCTTTTTTAATAAATTAGTACTATATAAATTAAAAAGGGAAGCCTAATACTTTCTCTCCTTATTATCTAATATAATTATAACACTATTATATAGTACCTCTTAATAAATTAGCACCCTATAAATTAAGAGGATAAAATACACGTTAAGATAATAATATATAATTATAAAAGCTAACTAGATAAAAATAATAAGTTCTAATACTAATCTTACTAGCCCCCTAACTAAGAATAAAAATAATAATAAATAAACTATTAGAAACCCCTATCCTAAAAAGTAAAGCTAGAGCTAAGAGCCCTTAGTAATTAGTAACTAATACTATAGTATACTAATTCTAGTATATAATAGATAAAGCCTTATACCCTTTAAAGATATTAGATACTTATAATAACCTAGAATAATACTTAAGAGAAATTAATAATATAAGGGTATATCTAATTAACCACTATAAGAATAACCTAATAATAAATACACTAGTAACTATATATAAACACTTCTAATTAACCTATTTAGACTAGCTAAAGGAAATCTTTAATAATATAGATAAAAAGATCTAAATAATAATTAGAAATATACTATAAGTAAAAGGAGTCTATATTTATAAAAAATTAAGCATTAAGATTATAAATACTTTATCTAAAGTCACTAAATAAGATAAACTCCCCTAATAAAATAAGAAGGATAATAATTATAAATAGTATAGTAAGCTACCTATATAAGGGTTAAGCTAAATATCTTTAAGATCCTTAAGATTATTAAGATTATCTTACTAATCTATAATAACTATTAAGAAAGATATTATTTTAAGACCTAGGATAATATAAAAGACCCTAGAAGAATAAAAAATTACTATTAGTAATAAAGCGTTAAAGAAATTAAGTCTCTTAAATATATTATACTTACTAAATAACTCTTAAGATAAAGAGGAAAATAATAATAAAGGTAAAGATAACCTTATTAAGGTTAATACTCCCTATTAATAAACTAATAAGGGAAATTATTATTAATAGCTAATACTATTAAGATATAACCCTAGAAGGGAAAAATAACCTAGAGGTAGAGCTATATAAGGGAATAAATAGGATAAGGACTATATTATAATCCCCTCTTCCTCTTACTTCTAATAAGACCCCTTAAAGAAGGTTAGTAAGGTTATCTAAAGCTTTATAAAAGCTAAGAAATATAGTAGTATAAGAGATAAGTTCTTTACTAACTTTATATAGACTTTTAAAGATAAATATACCTACCTTAGTATACTAAATAAGGCTCTCTATAGAGTATTCTTATTAATTCTAATAAAAACCATAAACGCTTTCTACCTATAAATACTTATAAGGAATAACCTTAAATATAAGGAGATAAAGTAGGCTATAAGGACTTATTTTAAACTAGACTAAGTCTAAAGAGATAGATTTATTTAATAGAGTAATATTAGA
>JAEIJG010001279.1:0-12210 GCA_037289395.1 Beauveria scarabaeidicola
TAAATTAGTAAGTTTCTTTAAATTAGGTATAAAATTATATTATATAACTTAGCTATTATATTAGTTATATATAGTTAATTAAGGTATATTATAGATTAACGTAGCTTATCTATAACTTAGTTTTAGATTTTTTTTAAGCGCTTAAAGGGTAAGGATAATGCCTACCTTTTTTAAAGGGATTTTTATAAAGGGTTATTAAGTAATAGAAGTACTAAGGTAAAAGGTACTAAAAACGAGGTAAAGTAGGTGACTTACTTATTCAGGCGACTTACTTATTAACTACGTTAATAGTATCTTAATTATTATAAATAAACTTATAAAATACGCTTATTATATTCCTTATATAGAATCTAGTAATACTAAAGATTTAGCTTATATATTCTTTAAAACTATTATTACTTAATATAGATTATTAATAAAGCTTATATTAAATTATAATAAATTATTTATATCTAACTTCTAGAAATACCTTATAAAGACTATAAAGATTAAGTAAGGTTTATCTATAGTATTTTACCTATAATTAGATAGTTAAATAGAGATTCTAAACTAAATACTTAAATAATACTTATAAAGCTATATTAATTATTAGTAAGATAATTAGATAGTATAGTTATTACTTATATAATAGGCTTATAATAGCTCTAAGGTTAATAATATAAAGATATTACTATTTAAGGTAAACTATAGGTTTAATCCTACTATTAATATCTATATAGTATATATTATAAATATACTAGTAGTAATTATATATATAGATACTATTATAAGTATATAAAAATACTTATAATAAGAATAGATATTTTTATAAAATTAAATAAAGTATTATATAAATAAAAGGAGATTACTAGTATTAATCTTAGAGAAGGGATATAAAGTTTACCTTATTTATAAAAATATTAAAATAAAATAACCTAATAATAAACTTAATTAGAAGAAAATTAGATTATTTCTTATTAAATAAAAAATATTAAATACTAATTATAAACTATTTAAAAGGCTTAATATCTTTATAAGTAGAAAATAGTATATAATTATATTAAGCTTAACCTAGTAATAAAATTAAAAAATAACTTATTAGATATTAAAAAGCACTTAAATCTACCTTTAGATAATATTAGTATAAAGCTATTATATTAGGAGTAGTTAAGGTAGATAGTTTACTACTAGAGATATATTCTAATAGTTATACCTTTATAATTAATAAATATTATAATTAGCCTAAAGTAATAGTAACCTAAATAAGACTAAAATTAAAAAGAGAACTAATTAATAAGCTCTTTTTCTTAATTAAGAATAAATTTAAAGATAAAATAAAGAAGATATAAGCTAAGTATAAGTAAACCTAGGCCTAGAGTAAGACTAGAGTAGCCTTAAAGGGGACTAATACTTTAATTATATAAGAGGTAGTCTAAATTATTATAAAAAAAATAGTTATATAAATACTTAAAGAGAGCTAGAGTATTAACTAACCCTAGCTTCTAATTAGTTTATAATTATATATTATAATAATAGTAGCTTAAGACTAGGCTAGCCTTAAGGCTAAACTAGTTTTTACTAGATATAAAAAGAACTAGTTATTAATACTAGGAGATATATATAGGAAATTAAAAACTACTCTTTATAAGAGATTATTATAATAGTTAATAAGGCTATTTAAGCTAATATTATAGTAATAGTATATTACCTCCTCTCTAGGGATATAGTCTTAACCTTTTATTAGGAGGTAAAGGAATATATAAAAAATAAGCTTTAAATAAAGGTTATATTTAGCCTAAAGATAATCTTCTCCTAGTAAATATATATTATAGTAGTTAAAATAATATTACTTAATAAGATTTTATAAGATATTACTAACTTTATAATAATATTCTTAGCTTTTAATAAGGTAAATATTATTATTATAAAAGTATATTATCTCTAATTTAAGTCTAAAATATAAGCCTTATTTATTATTAGAATATATAATACTAAGATAATAAACTACCTTTATAAATAAAAAGTTTTTTTTAACTCTTAGGTCTTCTAATATAAGTCTTTCTTAAATATAATCTAGTCTTTATAATACTTTAGGTATTATTAATATAACTATATAAATAAATTTTACTAAAATAAAAAGTAATATAACTAATATATTTACTAGACTTATATTAAGTCTAAATTATACTTAATAAAAAAAGATAATAAAAAAGAATAATATCTTAATTATAAAGATAACTACTTAATATAATCTTAAAATTACCTTATTATAAAGTAATATTAAAGTTATACTTAGGAGGTATATTACTTTTAATTAATAAAGTTTAATAGCTATTACCTTAGGGAGGAAAGACCCCTAAGGTTCTTAAGGGCGTTATTACCCTTAAAGAGAGTTAGGAGTATATAGTACTTAAGAGAGTAGCCCTTAGGTCCCTCCTCTTTAGCCCTAATCTAAAGACCTTTCCTAGTATAAACTAATATATTAAATTTTAACTTTATTAACCTTAGAATAAGGTTTATAAGCCTAAAGTTATTAGTTAAGATCTTATAATATAAAACCTTTATATTTATTATAAATAAAGATTAATTATATTAGGTATTATTATTAGCCTTAGTTTTTATAATCTAATTATAAAGTAAATTATTACTCTTATTACTTTTATTATTATAAATAGTCTTAGAATTAACCTAAGATATAATTATAACTAAACTAGCCTAGCTTAGATAACTAAATAAAGATCTTCTTATAAAATATTTATAAAGATAATAATAATATTTAATTAGTTTTTTATTAAAAAGATAGCTTAAATATTATTATAATCTAAGAGATATTATTAAGTAGCCTTTTACTTACCCCCTCCTTAGCTTTATACTAGTACTTATAGGAGGGGGGGTAGGTAATAACCTATATCTATAAGAAGGTTAATAAAGTATTATAAGAAGTAATAATTAAAAAGGACATATATTATATTAAATTCCTTAATAACCTTTTTATCTTTATAAATATTTATTTTAAACTAGATATAAACTTATATAAACTCCTAAGTAGAATCTTATTAAAAGAGAAGATCTTATATAAAATAATAAAAGACTTTAACCTCTACTACCTCTCTTAAAACCTCTATAATAAAAAGTCTTTATTTATAAATAATATAATTAAGGCCCTTACTTATATTAGAACTATATTAATTATACCCTTAGGGATAGTAATATAATATTATTATAACTACTATATAAGTACCTTAGACCTTTTCTAGGCCTCCTTAGTTTTAAAAGGTAGATATATAATACTAGATTAAAATCTAGTTAGGTCTAACTATATCTTATAGTTATTAAAGCTCTAGGCTTATAAGTTAAAGGGAAATAAGCTAATAAAGAAATAAAGAAAGATTAATATTAATCTTACCTTAGCTAAGGTAATAGCTTAACTCCTTATTATAACTAAACTACTAATAATAAGACCCTTAGAGGTAGAGGTAGTATATATTATTATTATTTATTTACACTAATTAGACTATATATCTATCTAGTCTTACTATTATTTATAAGTAAAGGAAAAACTAAAGTCCTTAAAGGAAAACCCTCACGTCTTTCTAACTACTTTAGTCTTATATTAGCTTCTAGTAAGGTCCTATAAGGCCCCTCTTCTTAATTAAGTTTCTTAGGGGGGGGTATTAGCTAGGTTACTAGTTTAGGACTAGGCTAGGCCCTTAGTTATAAGTTAGCACTTATAGCTTTATCCTCTAACTTAGTCCTAAGGGCGCTTTAAGGGTATAGGGGGGGCTTAATTTTACCCTTCCTAGTTAATCTAACTAATCTAGGTTTAGGAAAAATAGGCGTTTTATTAGGGCTAGGTTATTTCCTAGTAAGCACCTCCTTATCTTTATAATAGCCTAGTTAGTACTTCTTATCCCTAGTATACTCCTCTATATACTTATAATAATTATATTTATATTTATTATTATTCTATAAACACTATATAGATATATTTAATAACTTATATATTAGGTTTATCTTAGGGTTATACTAGCTATTATATTATCCTAGTATACTCTTACTATAATTAATATAATAACTACTTATTAGTCCTTATCTAGTTAATCTATTATTATTACTAGCTAGCTAGTAGTAATAAAGAAGGCCTAATTCCTTAATTCCTAGCTTCTTTTCCTTCCTTTAATAACTATATTAATTATATATCTCCTTTCTTCTTACCTATACTTTTCCCCTACTACCCCTATATATTATCTAGTTATACCTATAATATCCCCTATTTATAGATTTAAGCTAACTTTATATAAGAAGCTCTATACTACTACTATTACCCTTAAGTAAGTAAAAACTATTCCTTAGGTCTAGCCTAAGCCTATCTTAATCCTTATCTTAACCTTAGTAAGATTTTTATTAAAAACTTTATACCCCCTTTATTCTTATTATAATAAATAACTTCCTCCCCTTATTAGCCCTAGTTTAGTATCTAATTAGTATAGCCTTATTATTATCCTACCTCTAAGATTATTAAAGGAGATAAGCTCTTACCTTAAGATAACCCTAAGCTTATATAAAGTAACCCTTAGGTTACCCCTTATAGTTATTATATTAGCTAGATAAAAAATACTAGTAAGTTAACTTATTTCTAGCTTACTTATATATATTATCCCTAACTTAGCTCTAATCCTCCCTTACTAACCCCTTTAGTTAAGACTAGCTTATATATTAAGTATATATAGATAAAGTAATATTACCCCTAAGTAAGCCTCTTATATCCTTAAGTTAACCCTAATAATTAACTATAATAGGTACTACCTATAGTTAAGCTAAATATAACTACTATCTAGGGTTAGCTATAGAACTACCTTATAGCTACCTTAAAGGCGGTCTTAGTTAATCCTACCTTTAGGTAGCTAATATTAGAGGCTAGTTAAGCTTATTATAACACTATTAGTATTACTACTAAGGAGGCTTAGGACTAGGCTTATATTACTAGTAAGGTTTACTCTACTATTACTATTACCACTATACCTACTACGCCTACTATCCCTGCCTTAGCCCTTACCCTTACCCCCGCCCCTACTACTAACCCTACTAGCCCTAGTTAGCCCCTAGCTATAGTTAACTAGGCTTTACTCTTTAATATCTTATTAGAATTATATTATTACTCTAATAGGTTAGGAGTTTTAGTAGCGGCCACTATACTTACTAACCCCGCCCTAGCCCTACTACTAGCCCCTATCACCCCTATTAATACGCCCGCTATGCCTATTAACCCTGCCCTTATATCTACTACGCCTATAGCCCCTATTATACCTACTATAGCCCCTAATAACACTTAGGGGCTAGTTATTAATCTAGGCTTAGATAATAATAAGGGTCTTATAACCCTAGAATAGCCCTAACCTATAGCTACTAAAGGCCTAGGTAAGTCTCTCTCTTTTATTCTTTTAATAATAAGACTAATATTTAGCCTAGTTAGCTTTATTTTAGTCTTAATATAGCTTTTACCTTAATTTATTTTATTAATAATACTAAGTTCTTTTATACTTAATCTTTCTCTACCTTAGTCTTTACTTAGCCTTAATTATAAGCTAATATTTATATATATTAGCTATCTCTCCTTATAAACCTACTTTATTATCTTTTTACTTTTAACTAAATTATTAAAGATATAGAGGATATTATATTATTCTTATAATAGTATTACTTTAAAGATATTATCTCTTCTTATTAGCTTATACTAAAGTAATATATAGTAAATATTTTCTAGCCTACTTTAATACTAATATACTCTTAACTTAAAGCTAAGGATATAATACTTATAAAAAAAGGTATTTAATCTAATTTTATTTATCTAAAGTTATATTATAATAAAACTTATATAATATAAAAAGTATAAGATTAGTACTATTCTAGCTTTATATTTAAGCTATAATAACTTATATATTAAAAAGAATATAAAGTATCTTATCTTTTTTTAGTTCTTAGTCTCCTCTTACTTTTACTTTATCTATTACTTTTAGTTTATTTACTTATTAAGTATATATTAGTCCCCCTCTAAGACCCCCTTACTTATTTTTAGTAAACTACTATAAAGCCCTTATATTAGTAAGGTAATTTACCTTCTATAGTTTCTTTATAATAGTATAAGGGAGGTTATTTAAGTAGTTATATAGTAAAGCTAGGCTATAACCTTATTAGCCTCTTATTAGTTTAAGGTCTTACTTTTTCTTATTAATAGATAAATATTTATTAAGAAGACCTAAAGTTTTATCTTAATATAATAAGTAGGGGTTATTTTAAAGGCTCCTCTAATAACTTATAAATACCTTATATATAGTTTATAAAAAGGTCTTACTAGGCCTTTTATAGGCTTATTTCCTAGGTAGTATTATATTATAACTCTAAATAATATAATTAAATAAATATCTTAGAGGTAGATATCTTTTATTTTCTAGACCTAAAGGCCTTATAATTTCCTTATAATTACTTATAAGGCCTAAAGTACTAATTTTATCTTCCTTAATATTACCTTAATTTACTTTCTTTATCTAAGCCTTATAAAGAAGATTATACTAAGTAAATATATACTTATAAATAACTTAATTATCTTATTTTTAAGTATAAAAGGGCTTAGGTTTAGTATATACTTATATTAAAAGTATATTAATTTAAATTTTAATATTAAGAAGCTAAGGTAATAGGTTTAAGATTACTCTTAGTAAATTAACTAAATAGTCTTAAGCTTATACTTTATCTTATTATAGTTTCTCTTTATATATAAGAGATTTATATTATTTATAAACCTAATAGTTTATAAGCCTAAGGCTATCTTAAGAGCTTTATAAAGTAAGCTTATAAATAAGATAAAAAGAATTAAAGATAATAGTAAGCCCTAAGGTATACTTTTTTATAATAAGTATTTCTTTATTAAGCTACTATTAATATAAAGCTAGGTTATCTTATTATTAAGAAAGGATTATATTAAATTTAAGACTTACTTTAAGTATCTAAGATATTAAAGCTCTTAGATAAGTAAATAGTAGTTTATATTATTAAATATACTAGTAATATCTAGTTATAAAAGTAATATAGCTTTACCTTAGGCCTAGGCTACTAGGACTAACTCTACTACTAGTAAGATTACTATCTTTATTAACCTCTTTCTCTTATTACCTATTTATCCCTCTAAGAGAAGCTAATATATTTTTACTATAATTATAATATATATAACTAAGATCTTCTTAAATAGTTTCCTTATTATATTTAAGAGGGTTATTAAATATTAACCCCTTACTATTTAGAACTTTACTAAAGATTTTCTTAGTTTCTAAAGTATAATTATAATACTAATATAATACTAAGCTAGGAAATACCTAGACTCTAGGGATATATTAAATAATTTAGTTAATATCTAGTAAATAGGAGGATTAAGGGCTTTTAGTAGGCTATATAAGACCCTATCTAGACCTAATATATTCTAGGCTAAGTAGCTTTATAAGGTATCCTTTACTTCCTCTTCTATAATTTATATTAAGATCTTAGCTATATCTTATAGTAGGTAAGCTACTAGGTATTTCTCGCTTAGGTCTAGACTAAGGTTACTCTTTATAAGAGAGGGAAAGAACCTTTTAATAAGGACCTTTACTTTTTCTTCTTTTATTTATACTAGTAATCTCTAGTCTAGTTAAGCTAGTACTAGGATTATATCTACTATATATCTTACTATATACCTCTTAGCTTACTAGTATTACCTCTATAGGGCTAGGGTATCTCCTAATAAGTCTAGGTAGGTTTTCTAGGCTATTTATTATACCTTAGCTAAGGCTTAGGCCTAGGCCTTCTTTATTATATTTACTATATCTTAGTTAACTTAATTTCTAGATCTTAGGGCTCTTTACTAAGCTTATCTTATCTCTATTATTACTCCTCTTATTAACTCTAACTACTAGGCTAGTTATTAGTCCTAAGGTAGCCTTATCTTAGAGATAGCCTTTCTAATAATATCTTTAAGTACTAAGGTAAGCTAGTTATATACCACTTTTACTTATAAGGAATTAAGTATTACACGTGCCACGCACCCACTGTATTCGCTATTAGGTGCTAGATATAGTGGCAGCTACTATATACTCGTGGCTAGCTATATAATAGTATAAGAGGTATTATATTAAATAAAACTAGAACTAAAGGAGCTAAAATTATAAATTAAATATAATAAAATCTATAAATAGATAAGGTTTCTATATATTAAATATAACTTTTTTTAGATATTTCCTTTATTTAATTAACTTCTAAAAACTATAATTTTAACTTAAAAAGTCTTATTTTTTAATATATAAATTAAATAAAAATAGTTAAAAATATTATTTTAGTGTTTTTAAATACTATATAAGTATAATATATAAATAAAAATTTTAAACTATTAATATATATTTTATTTATTATTTTATTTTAAGATCTATAAAAATATATACCTAGATTTTAAATAGCTTTTATTAATTTTCTAAAAGTATTATAATTATAATGCTTTTTAATTATTATAATATATTAGCTAATTATAATTATCTATATTTTAGTATATTTTATTTCTTATTAGTCTATTTTATAAGAATAATAGAAAACTATTTACTGTTAGTGGCCGCGGGTTTATAGTAGCCGCCACTATATCTAGCACCCACCTGAGAAGGTGGGTGTGTGGCACGTGTAGAGTTTTAAACTAAATTAAGATAATTACTAGTTATTATTAGATTAAAAACTTATCTAGTATATATCTTATAATAATAAACTATTATAAAGATATTATTTATTACTTTTATTAGGGTAAATAAGGGTATTAATAAAATTAAAAAAGGCCTTAAAGGTAACTTCTAATAGACTTAGGATTATAACTTAGAAAGGGTTTTTAAAGAAATCTTCTTTAATAAAGAGTCTTTAAATCTTAATAAAGAGTCTCTAGACTTACTCTAAAATAGATAACTTTAGGAGCTACTAGTTCTTATTTTACTCTTATTATAGTTAAATACTAATATAAACTTAGAGGGGGTTAACTCTAAATATACCCCTATAGACCTTAATCTTAACTTAGCCTTTATTAACTATTAACTAGAATCACCTAGTTATAGGCTAAGCTTAATTATTTAATAATTTATTTATAAAGTTATAAGAGCTATTAAAAAGAAGATTAAGGTAGCTAAAGAGATACTAGATAATATACTTAATAGTTAAAAAAAAGCCCTTTATAGCCCTAATAAAAGGGGTTAGACTAAAGCTATATTTACTAAGTTTAAATAAATTATAAGAGCTAAAGTCCTTAAATTTATTAAATAATTAATAATCTCTAGTTCTTAAAAGGTTCTAAAAAATAAACCTATATTCTAATTTAAACTTAACTAAAATAACTAGCTTATTAAATTTAAGGTAAGGTTAGTAGTTAAAAAGTTTATATAAGTACCTAAATAAGACTTTATTTAAATATATACCTTAACCTCTATCCCCTTAACCTAGAGAATTATCTTAGTACTTATAATTATTAATAATTAAGAAATTAAATAAATTAACTTTATTAGCGTTTTTTTTAATAATAAACTTAAGGAAGCTATATATATAGTATTCCTAGAAGGCTTTCTTAAATTTATAAAAGATCTTTAAACTAAATCTAATAAAAAAAATAAAGAACTTCTTAAGCTTCTAGCTAAGGCTAGCTATAATCTCTCTAAAGAGTAAGTTATCCTTCTAAATAAAGCTCTCTATAGATTAAGATAAGGCCCTTAAAATTAAGAAATCCTCCTTAAGGAACTCCTAGCTAAGCTAAGATTCTAGCTACTCCTCTTAGATAGTACTATCTATTAGAACCTAACTATATATACTTTTATAATAACCTATATTAATAATTATCTCCTAATTAATCTAAACCTTTAATATATTAATTAACTTAAGAGGTAGTTTAATAAGACTTACCTTATAGAAAATAAAAGGCTTACCTCTTTCTTCTTAAGTATTTAAATTATCTAAAACTAGAAAAAAAGAAGCCTCTAGCTATACTAAAGCTAATTTATAAAAAAAGCCTTCTTTTAATTTAACTTAGTTAATACTAAACCTTAGCTTATTCCCTTATAACCTAGGCTACTATAAGATCTCTCTATTAGCCTTAAACTAAAGTTCTCTCTAATAAAATTACTTATTAAATTACCTACTAAACTTATATTAGAATTACCTAAATAAGTAGACTTTAAAGCCCTATTAGATCTTAATTAAAACCTTTTTTAGTAAATACTTAGTACTAATATATAGCTAATAATAATAATAAGACCTAATATTACTTTTATAGTCTAATTCTACTTAAGGTATATAACTAAGGTAAATATAATACTCCTTAACTTAATTAAAAAAAGCCTTAAGTACCTAAAAGGTATTAAGATAAGCGCTATAGGCTATTATAGAATTAGTAGCTCTTAAAGCCTACTCTAGGCTTACTCTAATAATAACTTTATAAGATATTAAGAAACCTCTAAATCTATAAGTAATTACTTATTAATACTTAATAAAAGACTTATTAGCTAGAGGTTAAAAAGAGTAAGTTTTATAACTCTCTTTATACTAGAAGCTAAATCTAATATTATATTAGAAATAATTAAAGAGATTAAATAGATCTTTAAGCTCTTTAAAAAAACCTTAATAAAGATTTAATACCTAATCCCCTTATTTTATAATAATTAAAGCTTTATCTCTAATACTAATAATCTAAACTAATATATTAGAATTAAGTATACTTTATTAAAGTTCTAATTTATTTATTAAGAAGCTTAAACTAGTCTAATATATATTAAATATCTTAAAATAGGATTAATACTTATTAATAGCCTAATAAAGCCCTTTTTAGATACTAAGTTTTAGAGCTTTTAAAAGCTCTTAGGCCTTTAAATCCCTAATTAGGCTTAATAGTATATAGTAGTTAACTCTTTAAAAATATAAAGCTCTTAACTACTATATATACTAGAGTTATTATTAAAAAACCTCCTTAAATATATAGTAACTTTAAGAATTCTAAAAGGCCTACTAGGTCTCCCTTTAGTACTAAATAAAATTCTTAACACACTTTATACCTGCTTATAATTATAATAACACTATATATAACTAGTTAGCTACCTTAGTAGCTAGAGTAGTAAAGTTAGTTATTTAAGTGTACTATATTTCTTTAATATACTTAACGCCTATAAATTAGTAAAGGACTTACCTATAGTTAGTTACTAGAAGCCCCTATATATATAGTATCTCTTAAAGCTTTAGAAGGCCTACTAGATTTCCCTTTAATACCTACTAAAGTCTCTTAAAGCACTATATATAAAATTAGTTAACTACTATAGTATACTATACTATAATATATTTAGTGTGATTAACGGGGAGAACCACCAGAAAACCCATAGCAATAAGGTGCTATATATAAGAGCTTCTATAGTCTATAATATAATAAAAGATTATCGTCCCTCTAAGGGTTAGTATATATATATAAAATGATTAAAGTAGGTCTAATTAGGAGTATTAAATTATTAGAAATATAAAAATTATAAGGGAGAAAAATATAGTTATATCTAGCTTAAACGTAGAAAAGTCACTATAGGAAGTAATATATAGTTAATAATTAAAAAAATACCTAAATAAGGTCCTAATTATAAGGTTAATATTAGAAATAAAATATAAAAAAAGTGAAAAAGTTATTTTTATTATTTTTAGGGGAGGCGCGCTTTTTTATTAGTAGTGCCTATTACGTAGTGTACTATAGGGACTATTTTAGACCTAACACATTAGTAACTAGAGTAATTAGGTTAATTACTATTTATACTAAACTTAGTATAATTAATACTTATAACTAATAATTAAATATCCCTTAATTAACACTATAATTAGTAACTAAATATCCCTTAATTAATACTATAATTAGTAATTAAAATTTTCTATAAAAATAAAAATCTACTAAAGTATTACTAATATTATAAATAATAACACTTTTACTACTAAATATAATATAATTAGTACTATATTTAGGCTATACCTACTATAAATTACTATAACTAGTACTAAGCGCTACTAAGCTAGGTACTTTTTATAGATCCTATAAGTACCTAGGTAGGGTACCTCTATTAATCTATACTTATAAGCTACTTTTAATTTTCTATAAAATTTATTTATATATAAATTACTAAAAATTAACTTATAGCTATAAATATATAATAATAATAG
>JAEIJG010001280.1:0-12198 GCA_037289395.1 Beauveria scarabaeidicola
TTAGTGGTTAGGTGTTCGAGTTAGTGGTTATTATTTAGGTTTACTGTAGTATATTTAGTGGTTAGTGGTCAGTATTTGTGTTGGTGATATGTACTGGTACAAGCATCATCCTGGGGAAACATCGGCAGAATCAAACTGGGACAGGTCAACTTGGTGGATCTGGGACAGGTTATGTGTAACCACTCTTCATGACGGCGCTGCCACACCGCGTCTTGGTCCTCATGTGGACAGGTTGACAGCGTCGTGGCTGTCTTGGTAAGTCGGCGGGCGATGAGCTGGACATTTGGACGGCTGGAGAGGTGTGGTTGTCAGTCTGGCGTTGATTGGGTAAGATAGGTCACACGGGTTGTTCGATTGTTGGAAAACGGCCGGCATGTCTTGCCATTGAGTGACATGATGATGACCAGAGACAGTGCGAGTCGCGTTGGTGATGATGGTTTCGGGTTAGCAAACAGACAAGAAGAATTTACGTCTCCAGCATCCCAGATGGAACAGGCATACAGAATAGAATTGACAGGTGCCTGACGAAGGCACTACATCACTGCAGTTTTAGCGCTGGCGGCCTACTGATGATGACAACAAAGACGCCATAATTCCAGCACACCATCTTTACCTACCTAGGTACCTACCTAGGTAGCCTCAGGGAGAAAGTGAGCCTGGCCCAGGGACGCTACAGTGGGCTAGCCCCTGTAATCTAGTCCGTTGGCCACTGTAATTTGGAGCAAAAGTCACTCTTGTCCACGCCCCAAGTACCTGTACGACTGACTAACTCCCTTTCCTTTCTTCCTGTCAAGCCACGCTAGATACACGGCCGTATTTATTCCACACGCCTCCGTCTCCAGCCCCTAGGCACATTATTAAGAAAACAGGGCAGAAAAAAGAAATGGAAGCAAAGAAGCAAAGAAGAAAAATACACCCCCCCCCCTGGTCGACGTGTGCTCCGCACCGCAACTCGGAGGCCCGGCCGTCTTTGACTCAAAAGGTTTTTTTTTTTCTTCGCCTGCAAATTTATTCCTCTCCTGTCTTGGGCTGTTCTAGAGCCACCCTCCACCACGACACCAAGTTACTTACTTCATCATCCACCACCCACATACGGATAGACAGACCTTGGCCAACTCTCTTTTCGACTACCGACCTCTGTTTGTTTTTCCTCTCCAAAACAACCTTATTTCGACCTTCATCAATTTCACCACCAACAACGACATTCTCGAATCAAACTCGCATCTGCCCCGCGGAGTTCACACGCTGACTGTTTTACGCCTGTCTTTCCTATTATCTTCACTATAGCGACGCCCCCAGGAGAAAAGCTGTGATAGCGCCGCCAAAAGCCGCCGTCATCTCGACAAGCAAACGGCTTCTCCAAATCTGTCACTTGCGCTGCTGTACGACCTGCACGTCACGGTCCCTTTTCTGCTTCCAACCACGCCAGTCGCACCGACGAGGAAAAAGGTCCAGCTTGCACTTGAACCCCTCCCGCCCCCCTCCCGGCCTCGTCGACGTCGTATCCTCTTGGTATTCTCTACCTGCAGCTGCACAAGCGCCCACGCCCACGCCCACCTCGACAACGACAGGCGCCCAATCTGCCGGCTGCACGTCGCCCGCCAGTTGACGTGGTCGCTGCCCTGCCCGACGACGCCTGCAGCAACAGACTCCGGCTTCCCAGATCGACGACATCCCATCCTGGTCCTCTAGCTCCCGCTCCCGCACCACGCGCGCGCCGCCACATCCTACTACCCTCCGCCTGCATATCTGCTTGCTGCATCTTTTTGCCTGCATCTTTCTGCCTGCATACTCTGCACGCGTCAAGCTTGCTAAAGCTGCTCTCCAAATACACCAGAGCTCCCAGGACCCGCTTCCTGCTGTTACCTGTCTCTGCTTTGCGCCAGCGCAGAACTATATCCGTTCAGACACCAACCTGCAGCCCACAGCCAGCCAGCCCACGAGACACAAAAGTACACAAGCCCTCCTTTCTCCCGGTACTTATTAACCTCTCGACCTCGCTCGCTCTCGCCGCCTTGCGCAACTGTCTCGTCTTCTCCCGTCAAACTCCAAAATGCACGCCGTCTCCTACACCCGCCATTCATAGATGACGACACTTGCATAGAGGCCGCCTCGCCTCCTCATCCTCAACTCTGTGTGCCCCTGCTGCCACTTCTCTGCAATCGCAGACATCATGGTCATGCTATACAAGACTGCACGACCCACGCCCACCACATTGCCCGCCCAAGACACAAGCAACATGTCGTCGCTAACAGCCCAACTTCGGCGCCGGCCGAGCCCAGCCATGGTACAAACCAATGTCCAACCTCAACACTCCAACTCGCTCCCCATTTCTGCTATAAGCGCCTCCTCCATCGCCTCTTCCTCCCGCCAAGCCTCTCCCATCATGTCGCCTGACACCGCTGTCCTCACCACCAATTCCTCCCTGCAGCCTTCGCCCGACGCCTTCCACCCACGCCTCGACGACGACGTCTGCCCTCCCAACTTTCAGCTGCCAGACGCAATCGTCTCCCGAAAGACGAGCGTCAACTCTCTTGCCCAGAGCTGCACCGGCAATGGGAGCCCGTTAACCGAAATGCCTAGTAACGGCCCCGCCTCGCCAACTCCTACTCCCTCCAAAACCAACCTCATACGCCGCCTTTCCAGTCGCGCGTCTCGCAGCATTACCGGCCGTAGGAGGCAGTCCTCTGCTGCTCCTCCCGCTCGCGACAGCAGCGTTGGCCCATGCTTCCTACGAAGACGCTCCGATAGCAACACTGGCGCGCCCCCCGACTTTGCTCCCGCCAATACCGACTCCGAGTCCGACTTTGAGGATAGAGATGAGTATGGCTCTCTGCGCACCAACAACTTCATGCTGGATGGAATCGTCCGCGATGCTCCCAAACCCCCTGCTAGCAACGCCACTTCGCCAGTTGGCGGCAGTTCGACCACCATGGCTGGCCCGGTGATTCCTCTGCAGTTGCAACAAGGTGTCTGGCTTCGCAAGATTTCCAAAAAGAGTCGTTCCAAGAGAATACGTCTCCAGTACGATCCTGACTCCAACAAGCTCGTCTGGGACAAGGCTCGACCCCAAAAGTCGCTCCACGTGGACGAAATTTGCGAGATTCGTACCGGCTCCGACATTCAGCAGTATGGCCGCGACTTCAAGATACCCGAATCGGAGCGCTCCACGTGGTTCTCTATCCTCTACTCTGTTCCCGAACGCTCCAAGTCCAAATTTATGCATCTGATTGCCGATGATACCGAGGCCTGCAACGTTTGGACAACCTTTCTGCACGCCATGCTGCGTCATCGCCAGGAGGTCATGACTTCGCTCATGTCCTTCAATGACAAGGCCATTGCCCAATATTGGCAGACCGAAATGGCCAAACAGCCAGACTTTGGCGGCGCCACCCAAGAGCTGGATCTCGCCGGGGTCAAGCGCGTCTGCCAGAATCTTCATATTTACTCATCTCCCGTTATTGTCCATGCAAATTTCCGAATCGCTGACGCCCGCGCTCGCGAGCGTCTCAACTTTGAAGAGTTTCTCGAGTTTGTCCGCCTCATGAAGCAGCGCAAGGATATCCGCTACATCATGCACTGCAACTCAGCCAACCCCGAGGTGGGCATGACATTGTCAGAGTTTCTCGCTTTTCTCCGCAATGTGCAGGGTGAGGATGTTGAGGGAAACCGCGCCGCCTGGGAAAAGTCCTTTTTTCGCCATGCCCGCAAGTATCGCCCCGAAAGTCACTCCGAGGGACCCGAAGATCTCATGTCAGAGGACGCTTTTGTGGCTTTCCTGAGCTCCAGGCATAACACGCCCGTCGCTGACGAGCCCCAGGACTACACCCTGGATCGCCCCATGAATGAGTACTTCATCTCCAGTTCCCACAACACATATTTGCTCGGACGTCAGGTCGCCGGCAGGTCCAGTATCGAAGGTTACATCGCTGCCCTTGTCCGCGGCTGCCGCTGCGTCGAGGTCGACTGCTGGGACGGCCCGGATGGTCAGCCCCAGGTTGTCCACGGTCGTACCCTCACCACTTCCATCAGTTTCAAGGAAGTCATGACCACCATCAACAAGTACGCCTTTGTCAAGTCCAATTTCCCCCTCTGGATTTCTCTCGAGGTGCACTGCAACGCCGTGCAGCAAGCTATCATGGCCGAGACCATCAAGGAGGCCTTTGGCTCCCGTCTCGTGACCGAGCCTCTGGATCCCTCTTCCAACAAGCTGCCCTCCCCCTCGGAGCTAATGGGTCGCATTCTCATCAAGGTCAAGGAGCCTCGCATGCATGATGACAGCAATATGAGCAACGCCGCTGTACTTGCACAGGCAACCCGCGGTCGCGGCAATAGTGTCGGCTCCTCTAGCCAACCGGCCCACGTTTCTCAAAGCCCTGCGCCTTATGTATCGCAATCTCTTCCTCAGAGCCCTCTTCTCGGTGGTTATCCCCGACGTGTGGCAAGCAACAGCCGTAAACGCGTGCAGACCATCAACGAAGAGATCACGCATGTGCGTGATATGAGCAGTAACAGCGATACTGAGAGCGGCAGCGATACCGGCTCTGGCAGCCCATCGGCCAACAAGACGATACCCGTCCTCGGCAGGCTTGGTGTGTACTGTGCCGGTGTCAAGTTTCCCGGCTTTGATACCCCCGCCGCTAAGAAGTTTAATCACATCTTTTCCTTTATGGAGTCGAGCTTCTCGAAGAACTCGCGCTCCAAGGAGGACAAGATGTCACTAAACATTCACAACATGCGTTACCTGATGCGTGTCTACCCCGACGGCACCCGCCTGGCCTCAAGCAACTTTGATCCCCTCATCTACTGGCGACGCGGTGTCCAGATGGCTGCTCTCAACTGGCAGACATTCGACCTGGGTATGCAGCTCAACCGCGCCATGTTTGATGGCGGCCAGGATTCGTCCGGCTACGTGCTAAAGCCCCCGGAGCTGCGCGACATTCAGGTGCTCCCCTACAACTCGGACATTGCCCGTGGCAAAAAGGAGCGCTCCGTCGTCTCCTTTTCAGTTGACATGCTTTCCGCCCAGCAGCTGATGCGGCCCGCCAACCTCTCCGCCAGCAAGTCGATGGACTTTTACGTCGAAGTGGAAGTTTTTCACGCCAACGACAAGCGCGACAAGAAGGAAGGGTACTTTGACGGCGACAATGGAACGGACACACCTCTCAAATTTCAGACTGAAGTCATTCGCGAGAATGGCTTCTCGCCCATGTTCATGTCGGGTCAGTTCAAGTTCAAGGTTGTGACCAAGCACCCGGAGCTGGTCTTTGTGCGCTGGTCGGTCAAGCTGTCCAATGATGGCGAGAGCTACAGTACCAAGGATCGCCCGCCGATTGCGAGCTACACGGCCAAGCTGCGCAACCTCAAGGAAGGCTTCCGCACGCTGCCGCTGCTCAATCACGCAGGCGACCAGTACCTCTTCTCAACGCTGTTTTGCCGCGTCCAGATTGGCGAGATTGAGAAGACGCTCATTGACGCGCCCCGGTCGCCGTCCGACGGCAGCAAGTTGAACCGCTTCGGCGGCAAGGTCTTTGGGCGCAGCAACACGAGCCCGCGAAGCACTATTGAAAAGACGAGTGTGGAAAAGACGAGCTTTGAGAGCTACGCTTAACCGCACCGTCATTGAAGAGCAACGATATACTGCTAGCAGTGCTAGCCGAGTGATATTGAATATCACTCTTTTGCTTATCTCTTTCCTTCTTTGTTTTCCTCGAGCTTGACTTGAGAGAGGATTTGTATTGATGGATATACATTTTTCTGAAACTGGCTATTTTTCTTTTGTTCTTTTTTTGCATGATAACCACATCACTAGTTGGAAACAAAATACCCCCGTTGTTTGTCTTTTTCCTTATCCCTGTTCAGAGCGAGAGATTGCACTAAAACCAGTGCGGAATTTGGTCTTTTTTTCATTTCTTTTGGGATTTTCTTATACTATGGTCCAGAAAGTGTCAAACTCGCACACTGCATATTCTAGCATATCTTATGGGCGGCGGGTGGGATCAAAACTTTACACGCATATCCCAGTTTTTGGAAAGAATGGAATGGTATCTGGGATCTGATAGAGAACACACAATGGAATTTTGGACAAGAGAATATCTTGTATTTGAGCTTTTATTTTACTTTTCCTGCTACATGTTGCTTGATGATATGATGATGATGACGATGATGATGATGATGATGATGATGATGATGATGATGATGATGATTTTTGACGATTTTTCTTTTTCTTTTGCTTTTTTAGGGCAGTTATGACTTGGCCGGTGGAAAAACATGCTATTGAGTCTTGTATCCTGGCACAGATTGATTTCGGACACTTTGTAGATATATATACATGACATCGTCCCTCGCACTACCCAATAGCCTCAAAGCAATCGCTGCCAACATGACATGTCAAGCTAACAGAAACAAAACGCTTGAATCATATGCCCGCCCATCTTCGCATCGTAGTATACAACGCCGAGTTTAATTTATTCTAATCTACACCTTCGTCCTCGTAGCCAGCGCTACGGTTATCCTGCTTCGGTATCTGGCCACCACTGCCTCCGCCTCCGCCTCGCAGCATGCCGCTCGCGCCGCCGCGGCCCCAGTTGCTGCTGCTGTTGCTATTCATGCGCGCTGAGCCCCCGCCATTCGGCCGGTGCTTCTGCTGCGGCTCGTCATCGAAATCAATAATGTCATTGTCAATGTCTTGGAGCTCCTGCTCAATGGTGCGTCCGCGGGGGCTCAGACGCCGCAGCGGAACGGTATTGTCGTTGTCGTTTGGGTAGGGGTCCGCGTACATGTTTGGGTCGCGACCGAGCAGACGATCTGCTTTGCTGGGTGTTTGCCGCTGTTGCTGTTGCTGCTGCTGCTGCAGGCCGTAGTAAGACGGTGGCTCCAGGGGCGGCCCGGCCTCGCCCCAGCCCGCGTTGATTTCGCGCTGACGCTGGCGCTCGCGGTCGACGCGCACGCGGTCGCAGGCCTCGAGCCACTTTGGGCTCGCTTCCCATGCCCAGCCATCGCCGGTGGTGTTGCAGATGGGGACGAACCACAGCGCGGGCCGCGGACCGAGCAGGTGCGTCATGTTCTTCCGCCAGCCGAGATCGAACGCGCTGGGCAGCTTCTCGGCGTCCTGCTCGTCGAGGTAATCTTCGTAACGGCGGCGGCTCTGGTCGCGCTCGAGCTCCGCGTACGAGCGCTGCGCGGGCGGGCGTTGCTGGGTGGCGTCTGGCCGGTCCTGCGCCCAGCGCTGCTCTTCACCCTCTTCAGGCGCGGTGATGCCCGGCAGCGCCGCGGTGTGGAAGTCGACAATCTGCTGCGCCACGGGGTGAAACTGGTGCCGCGGATCGTGGGTGAGGTTGTAAGAGCGCCGTAGCGGCGAAAGGTACCGCGTCTTTTCTAGACACTCAATCGTCGTCTGGCCGCGCAGGGAGAGCATGATGTGCCAGCCGGTGAAGATGCAGAGCACGATGCCAATGATGCCGCTCATGACGGCGAGCATGATGTAGTTGACGGGCATGAGGTTGTCGACCTCGTCGGTGATGCCGCTGATGATCTGCGTCCACACCCAGGCGCCGCTGACGGCAAACGAGTAAAAGCACAGCAGCGTCGTGTAGCAGAGGAAGAGCAAAAAAGCCTTGTAGTTGCGCAGGCCGACGCACGTCGCCAGCCACGGGCAGTGATGGTCCATCTTTAGGACGCATCGCTTGCACGTGGAGCAGTGATGCGCGCGGTCGGGCTTGCGCGCCTGGCACTTCTTGCAGAACCGCACCTCACCGTTGCTCTTGACGGTAAAAGACGTCGCGGGGTGGTTGGTCTGGGCCGTCGGCAGCATGCCGTAGCCGTCGGTCGTCGTGGTCGAGCCGGCGGGCGTGAAGACGGCAACGGTGTAGCACCAGTTGGCGAGGAGGTAGATGGCAATGCCAACGGCGGAAGATGTTTTGCCTTGGAGGATGGAGTCAGCATCGGGAGAGAGCTTGTTTGCGCCTTGTCTGGAAGCTGCTGACGGAGCTTGCGTACCTAGCCATGCGATGCTTGTGTCTTCGTTGCCAATGTTGACAACCGTCACGACAGCCCACGTCGTGAGGCCATAGACGAAGAGCAGCGGAAAGTACCTGACGATGGAGCAGCATGTGCGCTCAACCCGACGCGCCCATCGCCGGGCCATTCTGTCGTCACCGAGGCGCCCGGGGGCCTCGAGGGTATGCTCGGACTCGGAATCCAACGTGTCGGTGCGCTCGACGCCTTATCGTTGCTTCATGGATCTGATTTGTGCCGCTGATGTGTGAGCCTCCGTTCGAACAATCGGGCTACAGCTCTGTCTTGTTTCTGGAAGGTGCTTGGGTAATGTCGTATGTTACAAAAGTGTTTGGTCCAGCGGGTGAGGCAGCACAGATTAGGTCATCAGGGGCGAAGCGGTGCTGCGCCATGCTGCGCCGACGAGTTACAGCCTGAGCGCCAATTGCGCGTTACCCAAACATTAACTGCCAGATTCTGAAATTGTGCAATACTTATTTGTTGGTATCACAAGGGTCGTACAGTACGATACGTAGGGTTCTTTTGGTGTTAATGTTCTTGCTTACTTAGGGCCACATTTGCCCTATCAAGAGTTATAGGTCTATTATATAGTTATAGGTCATTTAATGTAGCGAGCTAATAAGAGCGTTATATTTAGTAGCTATAACTAGTAGCTATAACACTAGTAGTCTTTCTTTTTTAAGGCTAAAAATTATTAAATTCTTTAATTTTAAGCTAAATTAGCTTAATTTTATTAAAAATATAATAAAAAGTAAATTCTTCTAATATATATATATCTAATATATCCTTCTTTTACTCTATACCTTTATACCTTTATACCTTTAGCCTTTATACCTTCTTTTCTAGTTATTATTCTTTTATATTATTATAAACTACTTATTCTTATATCCTAATATTAATCTTATTTATATTAATAAGGCTTTTAAATATTAGATTTAATAATACCTTTATTATAATATTAACTAGATTATAGTTACTATTAATCTATCTTATCTTATATATCTTTCTTTATTTATATAATTATTAAAGTACTATAATATTAATTATAAGTTATTTTTCTTTTATAATACTTAATTTAACTAGGTATTTATATAGTAAGAAGGAATTAGTTATTAGAATTATTAAGATCTTTAAGAGGTTAAGTCTCTTAATTATTATTACTAGTATTAAATTAAGGGTATATATAATATCTACTTTTTATATTATACTATATAATTTACTTATTAAGGTATTTTATATTACTTTCTTTAATTTTATTAAGTTATATATAATAATATTATCTCTTAAGAGGCTTTAGTTATTAGCTTAATCTTTATTACTTAAGATAATAATATAACTTAGCTAAAAGCTTAAGTCTTTATTATTAGTAAATAATCTATTAATAAAGGTAAAGAGTTTAGCCCTAGTAAGGTTAATAGGGATATATTAAAGCCCTCTCTTTATATTATCTATTTACTATTATAAATAGTAGTAGAGTTACTTAAAATTATTATTATTTAACTCCTTTTACTAGGCTACTATAGAGAGGTTATAAGTAGCTTTTAACTAGTAAATAGTTAATAAGTATACTTTATAAGCTTATTACTCTATATATTCTTACTTTATTATTAGGAGAGCTAACTTATTAGCTTACTCTTTCTAGGTAATTATAATAAAGTTATTAGAGCCTAGGGTAATTTAGTAATTATTAAAAAGTAATAGTGTTTCTACTATAAGGAATTCCTTTAGTTTAGTAATAAATCTAGTAACTATAAGCTTCTTATCTTTAAGTTAGGTAAAATTCTTATTACTTAGGCCTATTATATTATCTATTTATATTCTTATAAGGCTAAATTTATTACTTATAGAGATTATAAGGTATAGATTAAAGGTTAAAGTAATTATACTAAGCTACTTATAATAGTACTTTAAGTAAGTCACCTACTAGTAGGTACTTACTTCTAGGATACTATATAAAGGCTTAATTACCCTTATAATTATACTCTCTAGGTATTAGTTATAAAGCTATTATAGTAGCTTTATAAGGATAATTTATTAAAGTAAGGTATTTAATTATATATATACCTAGGTAATATCTCTTATCTAGAGGCTGATTTTTCTTTAGGCGAGTAAGGGAGCTAGTATAATAAGTAGTCTCTAGCTATTCCTTTAAATTATTAGTAATTCTATTAATGTGTTAGGTCCGAAAATAGTCCCTATGGTACGTTATGTAATAGGCACTACTAATAAAAGAGCGCGCCTCCCCTAAAAATAATAAAAATAACTTTTTTACCTTTTTCACATTTTATTTCTAATATTAACCTTATAATTAGGACCCTATTTAGGTGTTCTTTTAATTATTAACTATATATCGCTTCCTATAGTGACTTTTCTATGTTTAAGCTAAATATAACTATATCTTTCTCCTTTATAATTTTTATATTTCTAATAATTTAATACTCCTAATTAGACCTACTTTAATTGTTTTATATACACACACTAACCCTTAGAGGAATAATAACCTTTTATTATATTATAGACTATAGAAGCTCTTATATATAGTACCCTATTGCTATAGGTTTTCTAGTGGTTCTCCCCGTCTATTACATTAATATAATAAATTTACTTTAGTTATTATAACTATAAATTATAAGATAAGATTTCTTATAAAGCTTATTAGTACCTTTACCTTTTACCTTATATACTATTTATACCTTAAAAAAGTAATACTAGTTATATTTATTTTTATTATATTATTTAAATTAGAAGATACCTCTATTAAGTAACTACCTAACCTTATTAGAGTTAGACTTTTTAAATAGCTAGCCTAGTATAATTATTAGGCCTTTCTTTTATAACTTAATAACTAGCTTTTAGTTAATTTATTCCTTAGTAGTAATAAAGGCCTTATTAAAGAGGGTATTATTAGAAAGAGCCTTTACTAAGAAGGCTTTATTAAGTATAGATTTATTATAAAGTATCTTATTAAAAAAAGCCTTATTAAAGATAGATTTAGCTAAGAGGGCCTTATTCTAGTTATATTTACTATATCTTAGTTATATTAACCTCCTTAGTACTAGCCCCCCTTCTAATCTCTCTTCTACTTCCTCCCCCGCCTTACCTCTATTATTATTAGGTTTACTAGTAGCGAGAGTAATTATAGCGCTCTCTCCACCACTTCTTCTAGCAGCACTAGGCTCACTAGTTATCACGGCATAGCCGCGTCATAAGTAAGAGAATACAGCTATAAGCCTACGAGGCCAGGGAGCTAGGAACCTCAGCATTATAAGATAATAAGGGTCTATATATAATAGGGGAGGATATAGCTATAAAGCTATAAGGTCCCTATATAGACTAAGTAAGGGGGATTCTTATTAGTAAATAATAAAGTTATACTATTATAATATAACTATTTATTAAGATCTCTTTTATTATTTCTTTTATATTAACTACTATTTAATAGGTTATTTATTATTATTATAAGAAGGTAAAAAAACTAGTAAAGAGATCTAGAATATCTCTAAGAACTATATATATATAAAAAACTATTATAACTTCTTTATAAGTTAGTAGTAAAATTATTATAAATAACTCCCTAGCTTTATTAAAATAAACTAAAAAAAGGTAATAATTATTAGATTATAATATTATCTTATAAGCCTTAGTTAATATAAGTAATAACTAATCTATACTAATTAATAAAGTTATAAGGATATTATTTTTAAATTATAGTAATAAAGTAATATTAAAGTAAATATATTATAAGTAGAAGGCTAGGAAGAGAAAGAGCTTAATTAAGAGGATAGAAAGGGGTAAGGATATAGAGCTCTTTAATAGGCTACTTTTTAATAATAAAGAAGAAGTACCTTTAAAGTAAGTTTATAATAAAGAATAAGGAAATAAGATTAATATCTAATATCTTACTATTAGAACAGGGTGGGTTGGTTTTAGTGGTCTTAATTAAGTAATATAAAAAGAGTTCTATTTATATATAATTAAGGCTATCTATAGTTAAGTTACTATAGCCTCTATAGTTTATAAGTAAAGTGGGGCGAATTAGCTCTTCTAAAGTATAACTAGCTATTACCTAAGGCACCTATATAATTAGCCGCTTAAGCTAGTGCCTTAAGTAATACTAGTAAAATCTCTTTATAGCTTAATTCTAGCTAATTTACTTAAAAATATAATAAAAAGGAAAAATAA
>JAEIJG010001281.1:0-12194 GCA_037289395.1 Beauveria scarabaeidicola
TTCTCTATATAGTGTATTAAGAAGTATCCTAGTTTCTTATATATCTAATATTTCTTATTTTAGTTAGAAGATAGTTAGTTATACCCTTTTTAGTTTAGGTATTTAAAGAGTTTAGTTACTCTTTCTTAGCTTAGTTTAAAATTGCCTTTATTATAGAATTAGCGGTTAGTAAAGAAGGCTTTACTATTATATTCCTTCTTATCTTACTATACTATTATAGCTTATAATAACTTTATATAGAGTATTTTAAATATTAAGGCTTATAATAAAATTACTCTTTTATAGGCTTTTATACCTTTAACTATAATAAGGAGAGTTTAATATATCTCCTAGTTAGCTTCTTATTTATCTTTATTTAAATTTATCTTAAAATATAAGTCTTTAATTTAATTAATTATTAGCTAAATATTCTTAACTATTATCTTTATAGGATTATTATAGAAGAATTTTCTTAGTCTAATATTACTCTATTAGATAAATCTATTTCTTTAGACTTAGTCTAGTTTAAAATAGGTCCTTATAGCCTACTTTATCTCCTTATATTTAAGGTTATTCCTTATAAGTGTTTATAAGTAAAAGGCACTTATAGTTTTTATTAGAATTAATAAGAATACTTTATAAAGGGCTTTATTTAGTATATTAAGGTAAGTATATTTATCTTTAAAAGTCTATATAAAGTTTATAAAGAACTTATCTCTTATACTACTATATTTCTTAGCTTCTATAAAGCTTTAAATAGCCTTACTAACCTTCTTTAAAGGGTTTTATTAGAAGTAAGAAAAAGAGGAGATTATAATATAGTCCTTATCTTATTTATTCCCTTATATAACTCTACCTCTAGGTTATTCTTCTCTTCTAAGGTTATATCTTAGTAGTATTAGCTATTAATAGTAATTTCTCTTATTAGTTTATTAATAGGGAGTATTAATCTTAATAAGATTATCTTTACCTCTATTATTATCTTTTTCTTTATCTTAAGAGTTATTTAGTAAGTATAATATATTTAAAAGACTTAATTTCTTTAATACTTTATTACTAATAGTAATTCTTTATTCTTCTAAGGTCTTCTATATTATCCTAGGTCTTAAGGTAATATCCTTCTTAATAGTTATTATAGATTAGTAAGATAATTTTAATAATCTTAAGGATCTTAAAGATATTTAGCTTAACCCTTATATAGGTAGCTTATTATATTATTTATAATTATTATCTTTTTTATCTTATTAAGAGAGTTTATTTTATTTAATAACTTTAGATAAAATATTTATAATTTTAATACCTAATTCTTTATAGATATAAACTCTTTTTACTTATAATATATTTTTAATTACTATTTAAATCTCTTTATTTATATTATTAAAGGTTTCTTTTAGCTAGTCTAAATAGATTAATTAAAAGTATTTATATATAGTTACTAGTATATTTATTATTAGGTTATTTTTATAGTAGTTAATTAAATATACCCCTATATTATTAATTTCTCTTAAGTATTATTCTAAGTTATTATAGGTATCTAATATCTTTAAAGGGTATAAGGCTTTATCTATTATATATTAGAATTAATATACTATAATATTAATTATTAATTACTAAGGGCTCTTAGCTCTAACTTTACTTTTTAAGATAAGGGTTTCTAATAGTTTATTTATTATTACCTTTATTCCTAGTTAAGAGGCTAATAGGATTAGTATTAAAACTTATTATTTTTATCTAGTTAGTTTTTATAGTTATATATTATTATTTTAATATATATTCTATCTTCTTAATTTATAAGGCGTTAATTTATTAAGAGGTATTATATAATAGTATTATAATTATATTAAATAATAAGAAGAGAAGGTATTAGGCTTCCCTTTCTAATTTATATAATACTAATTTATTAAAAAGGGGTACTATTTAATCTCTTTAGTTAGTATAAGCTAAGGATTAGTTACCTCTTATATATCTCTTTTAGAGCCTTATTAGTCTATAGTTAGTCCCTAAGGATAACTACTAATTAGTGTTAAAATAGGGTGGGTTTTAGTAGTCTTAATTAAGTAATATAAAAAGGGTTCTATTTATATATGATTAAGGCTATCTATAGTTAAGTTACTATAGCCTCTATAGCTTATAGGTAAAGTAGGGCGAATTAGCTCTTCTAAGGTATAACCGGCTGTTGCCTAAGGCATCTATGCAATTGGCCGCTTAAGCCAGTGCCTCAAGCGATAATTTTATATTATAGTAATAATTATATATAGTCTAAAATTATATATATAAAAAAGTGGCCACGGGGCTATGGTAGCTACGGGGCCCTATAGCACCTAATAGCGAATGCGGTGGGTGCGTGGCACGTGTACCATGGATCGTTGCGAGTCGTCTGCCGGTGCTCACCGCCCTCTCTTTTAAGCACTCCGCCCCACCCCGCCCCACCTCAACTGAGACCCCACCTAATAACTGAAGTTGATAGGCTGAAACTGAGGTCGCGGTCCGCAGCGCATTGAGCTTGCTGGTAAGCTTCCTCCAGTTATCGATTTCAACTTCATCTCTAATACCTGTGCGCCGCGCAGCATTTCTACCTGCTCCTACCTCGTCAACTACTGCAATTGCCGTCGGCAGGCCGGCGTTACCGAACGAAACTGAACTGCCCCTCCCTCCTACCTACCTAGCCCATGGGCAGATGGCGCTGCCCTCTTAACGCTCTACGGGCATCATCCCGGCTAAATCCGCGCTCCTTGACAAACGAGAGGCTACAACGCAATGGCTTCTCTATACTCAGGTCTCCGGGTATGGTCGTGATCTTCCCTACATTGACTAGTCGATCGAGCCCCCTTCTAATGTACTCGATAGACCGCTTCGATAAGCAATATCCGCCGGTCCGGCTCGAGCTCAGTACCAGCAATAGTACGACGCGGCAATAAGATTTCGCGTTGCCAGTATGGCCTTCATTGTACCCGAAACTTGTCCATGTCACCATATTTTCGAAACACAAACCCTCAAAGTCCCGCTACTGAAAAGACTGATGATGCGAGCGTTGCGAGTGCGGAGACGCGTGCGCCACTGTTAAAGAAGCGCGAAAAAGAGTCAGCCAAGGGCAAATACAATCTATACGGAGATGACTGGGAGGACTCTGTAGATTTTGCCATCAAATCTTTTGAGGACTTACCACATCGTATGTTTGGTGTCAATCAGCACATGATCATCAACTATGAGCTGAAGGAAGCTCTGCGTATGATGCTGCGGCAATTTAACGCGCCGATTGTTTACTGCTTTGCATATGGCTCCGGTGTGTTTCCACAAGGAGACCTCGGCCGCAGTATTAGCGAGGCCGAGTTTCGCGCTGTGCATCCCCAACCACCTGCCGCCCTTGTCAAGGCGCAGAAAGGCTCCCCCAAAATGATAGACTTCATCTTTGGCGTTTCGCACACTCAGCACTGGCATTCCCTCAACATAAAGCAGCACCGGAAGCACTACTCTGGAATCGCCTCCCTGGGCTCAGGCGCGGTATCTCATGTGCAAAATTGGGGTGCTGGTGTCTACTTCAATCCGTTCATCGAGATGAACGGCATGCTGATCAAATACGGCGTTACGAGCATCGACAATCTGGTTCGCGACCTCTCCACTTGGGATAATTTGTATTTGGCCGGCCGGCTGCATAAGCCAGTCAAGATCCTTCGCGACCACCCGCAAGTCCGTCTTGCCAATCAGCACAACTTGATCGCTGCGCTACGTACAGCCATGCTCCTTCTACCCCCGGATTTCACCGAGTCTGAACTATACAGCACCATCGCAGGTCTCAGTTACCTAGGAGATCCTCGCATGGCACTTCCTACAGAAAATAAGAGCAAGGTCGACAACATTGTGAACAACAATGTCGTACACTTCCGTCGTCTCTATGCCCCGCTTGTCAAGACGTTACCCAACGTCGAATTCACGGGGCCCTGTCGACTAGACGATGAAGACTGGGTGCTCGATGAGAATGGGGACAATACACTACAGCAGGATATGGACCCTATCAAACGCGGCAACATGGTGCGACGTCTTCCTTCAAGCTTCCGCTCGCGCCTTTACTTCCAGTACCAAAAGAAGTTTGCCATTCCGCGCGAGGAATTCTCCATCATGATGAAGGCCACCCGGGATGATGATCCATCATCAAACAAGCGACGTCAGGGCGGCGAGTTTGATCGCAGAATCGCCGCCGACAGACCCGAGGAGCTGCAGGCTCTAGTTCGCCAAGTTATTAGGCAGACGGTCAATTGGCCGAGTACCAGCCAGAGCATGAAAGGCCTCCTGATGGGTGGTTGGGGTAAAACGTATCGCTATCTGAAGGAGAAGTATGACAAGTGGAACCAAGGCAAGAAAAATGAAGCCCAGAAGAGTGCCGAGGCAAATAAGTCAGAGAAATAGGCCTCCTCAATATCCAGCCTACGCGGGAGAAGCGGGTGGAACGTAACAAAGGTGTGCCGACTACCCAGCGAGGCTGGACGATGGATGGCTATTTGATAGAAGTATATGGGCAAATGTACAAAAATGGATTGCATTATAGACTGTATAGATGAGTCATAACAATAAAACAACGTTAAAACACGAGCCAGGAAACCACGATTTTCTGCGAGGCAACCCATCTTAGAATGTCGGGGACACCGATGATTACGCTTACGGCTACGATGATGTTGTGAAACTCACTGCTCAACGGGCTCTGGCCACCGCTGACACCTATACCATTTTTGTGCAGGCTGTTTCTCGGAACTGTTGAGTAATGGTACTTGGACATTTGCAACCAAAATTGGCGCACTCACGCCAGCAGCTGAGAGCGAACAAGTTACTTTTGTCAGCCATCAAGGCCTGGGTCGATGCTTCCACTTTCGCCAAATCATTCCAAAAAAAAAAAAGGTTAAAGCTGGGACAGTATGTTGAAGCCTCGCGAGCATGGTAGCCCCCCCAAACCGTGCGTGGCGTCGTCGTAGAGCTGATTTTAGTCCCAAGGCCTTCTTTGCTTTGTTCTTACAGACCCTCGTTGGCTTTGCCGAGTAACGGCAGCGTCTTCATATCGTTATCCAGGCATTTCTCCACATCTTAATCCTTGGCGCTGATCTTTACTATCTCGCGTCTACCTTTAAATTCCCCTTTGATTGTTTGGATGGGTCGCGACGTTGCCCAGAGGTTTGCAGTAGTAACGTGCTTGGAGGCTGAACATCTGCGATAAGAATGTGGCCCTGCATTCTTTCTCGCATTAATCAAGCGCATCCATTACAGTGAAAACGCGCGAGTATATCGAAACCACGTGTTGGAGAGCGTTTGAGTTGACATCGGCACCAGCGCCAATGAAGTAAGTGCCAACATGTCCACTGTCTCCTCGCCAGATAGCTATGTTTGCCGTGTCCCCGACCAGAAAGGTGTGTGCAGATTCTTATGTAGCTAAAGATGAAAAACCTGCTACCCCCATTCGATACATTTCGCCATCTGCTAATAGTTCTGTGCATGGCGTCAAGGAAAAGATCCGTCATGGAACGGGCAACATCATCAATGTTGCCCATGTAGTCTGCTAAGCACGGGCCAAAAGAGCTTCCAAGTTGAAAGTACGACAACCTCTGCATTGCGAACATCTCTGCCATGTGGAATGCCTGCTCATGCCCGGAAGTTTCCGCCCAAAGGCAAGATCAGCTGCGTGTGACCCCAGGCCATTGAAGAAGTTTGTACTTTTACATCAGTTTATTCAAAAACATTACTTACGCTTTGACCTCCGGATGTCCGGCAAGTGTATCCGTATCCGTCATTGACGATTGAAGCAAGTCTGGCTACAAAGAGCGCTGGCTGTGAACACGCGCATTTGGGTCACCCTATCCGCGTCGTCGCTGGGATCGGACGAATCTTTTCAACGTCGAGGGTGCAATTTGGTGATTTATCAAGACAGCCCCATAGACCCGGCAACCTGGTTCTGGACACAGCCAGGGTGGTTTTCGTGCAGTCTGAACGGAGACAAACGTCGTCCGGCCACATGGCAAGCGGTGCATCTCAAGGGACCCCTGTGAGTCTCAAAGGACAAAAGAAAACAATGGCAGGAAACAATGCTGTGCCAATTTCATTGATGCTCCGGAAAAAACGGTAGAGCGGAGAGTGAAATTGTGTCTCACACGGCAGCCTTATGGCCACCCCATCGATCTTGACGAGAGCGGTGTGATCGTGGGCAGCTTAAATTTTGACGCCCTGTCCGATGCATGCCACACCGTCATAAGACCAGGGTTTGAGTTCCGGTGCGGGCGGAAGACGGACATGGCTTTGAGGCGCCAGGGCCACGGCCGTTATCCAGCGATGGTGCAGGCATCCCGACGTGCTGGTAAGATGCGTGTTCTTGACTTGACTGGAACGGGGTTACCGTTGAAAGGAAAATGTTTGTTTCAAACAAAGTAGACAAGGTAGACAAAGTAGACGTCTCCTATGTATATGAGTGAGATTAACTTTAATGGACATTTTTTCGGGCTTTGCCATCAAGGGTCAAGGGTTGTTAGTTGAACTGCGTGTCCATTGAGTCTTGACAACCATTGGCACAATTGAGAGCGCCCGACGTAAGCCTTGTCTGATGCTCGGAAACAGATTTATTAACTTGTTCATAATTAACCTGCCAGTAAAGAATATTAGATACCCACTCCAGTGACTGCGATAAAATCCCCTTTACGGGCCAATTCAGCCAGAAAATTCGCATCATGCTTTTCCATTCACTTGACAACGCGATAGGCCAACCGGCAACTGCCATGACGCGTCTTTCAATGTCCCCGGACCCAGGGCTTTGGATGAGTGTGAGACATGTGCTTGGCAACGGGGGCCAACCAGCTCGCCAGGGCTTTTGTGGCGTCTTTGGCCAGACCCAGTCTCGTGGGTCGATCTGTGCCACCCCTACGAATACGCTCGCTCGGTCGCCTTGAAGCCTTTTTCATCATCAATAACCAGTGCCTTGGGCTTTTACCCGGGCCACCCGGGGGCGAACCTCCTTAATCCGCCGCTGCGAGCTTCTCAAAGACTTGGACCCATCTCAGCTGCTGTCTCTGGGAGCGGCAAAAGCTCTCGGCTCTGGAATAAGAATGAAATAGCCAAAGTAAACGAACCCCCAGCCTCTGGCCGATGAAAGCGATGGAGAGAGCTTATCCCAATCTCACTCTGCATATTGGCAAGCTGGAAGCCACGAAGCTTACGACTACCAGTACGGGGGTGCTGCGTATTCAGCCACAATCAATGCAGCCAAAGTTAATTGCTTTTACGGAAACGTACCGCGCTGAACTACTGCCTTTTCCGCAAGTCCCATCTGGCATCGCGGAACAAGGAAGTTGTCGTTGCGGCGCAGCTGTCCTTGGTGCTTCGGCAATTGTGGACTATGAGTCGTGCACTTTGCTGGCCCACCAACTCGGGTAAAGCCTTAAAGGAAAGAAAAAGAAGGAAAAAAAAAAAGGATTGGCAAGCCACCGACTGGCCACTGGCCAGTGGCCGCACCCTGAGCTAGTGATTGAGTTATGCAGGGCAGCAGGGAACATGCCCGTAATTGGGGCGGGTTTACTTATTAGGGGTGGGTGATCGACAGCAATGCCATCGAATCTCAAAGTATCGAGTGGGTGCCGAAATACAGATACTGAGTAGTAAGTACCACTTGAGTATCATCGGGGGCAGATGTGATAAACAGACATTGGTGCTGCGACTCTCGTGGTGCGGTGAAACGGCAAGAGAAACAGTTTCGACCACAAAGCGGTAGGTGCACTGCATCAATTGGTCAGCATGTTGCAGTTGTTCAACGAAACAAATCCGTAGGTCGCCTGTGTATTTATTGGGAATACAATGATTCAGTCAAAGAAAGTTCAATACGACTGAGTGGCCTGTGCCAGTGGCTCAGCTGGACAGGCGAGCAAGGATCGTTGCAACTGCAACTGTGATGGCGTTCGAGTCCTGTCACAACTTGTTGCAACAATAGAACACAAGCCAGGCGCCCAAAGACTTGGTGAAACGCAATTATTGGCTGCTGAAGACGGACTCCGAACGGAGGCGCAAAAAGCCACCGGCGGATCCCGACAATAGGAGGGTCCCACGGGCCAGCCACATTACGGTATTTTATCCGTATTACGGTATTACAAGGAGTTACGAGGATACTTTTTCAGTAACCGCAGCGTCCCCGTCCCGGCCGCCCAATCTTAGCGTTCCGCTGTTGCGCGGGAAGCTCCCGACAATCAGGTCCAGGACTCCAGGAAGCCCTGCTGCGTCACGTCACCGTGGAAAAGAATCCGCGCAAGGCCTGCCTGCCTGCCTGCCTGTCTCTGATTCATGCATTTCGCAATCACAACTCTTTTCCGAAATCTACAACTGTCAACAGGCAGTTGTGGACAAAAGGCTCCAATTATATATAATGCCCTCCCCCCCAGTCCCCGACTGGAGCAAAGTCCCAACAACTTGGTAAGGAAAAGATGGCGGTGCGAGTGTCAACGTTACGGTGTACGGCAACTGCTTGACGACGTAGAACGCGGTCCGTGAGTCTGTGTACACTGATAGCGTCAACGCTAACCGTGTCGCCTCCAGTCACAAAAACGTGTCAGATGGCGCTACTAGTATTCGCAGCGCGCTGGGACTTTGTATGTAGTATAATGTAGAACTGTCATGATGCAGCCATGATGCAGGCGAGGAACCCCTGCAGCCCAGCCTGGAGCATCCATGGGTACGGCCAAGCCCATCGCCGACTCGTGAGGTTCTGCAGCGTCCGGGGAGGGGGGGGGAGGATACTGGTACTCCAGGTCTGGGATGCTGAGCGAGAGCCACCCAGGACATTGGGCCTCAATCGAGACATGATGAATTGTGCGTGCGTCCGTGTGCAACTCAGACCCGCTCCGCAAAATCTCGCCCTTGTTCTTGGCAACTATTTCACACCCTCTCCACGCAGCTTTGTACGAACTTGTACCTCGTTTACGTGAGCTAGCACTTGCCACTGGGCTAGTTACAACTTACTGGCTAACTAATCTGTTTGTGACTACCAATGTAGCTGGGACACACGCCAGGGGCCAGGGGGTCTTGATATGGCTAACTGCATCTGTAATAACAAACTAATAACGCACCACAACGGCGACGCTCTTTGTAGTCTCTTCAAGCAGGCCGCCGTTGCAGGCTGACCGCCGGTATGTGTCTATCAGTACAGTATTCACGGGCCTACACTGAGCCAAAATACACACGTCCGTCGCCCATGCAGGGGCCTCACTTGCTACACTCTTCTGTCCGAGTCTGTACTCACTAACCCTGTGATGGACTAGCCTGGAAGCCCATCTGACCGGGGTCTTGCATCAGCGCTGTACTGGTTGAAAGTCTATCCGTGCCAAGTCGCGCACAGCCGTCGAGTTGGGTGGTGGGACGAAACCGCAGGACAGGACAGCCTGTTGGTATCAGTATGTACTCGTACCGAGTAAATAGATCGTGTATATTCATGCAGCCTGCCATCTTGCCGCCGCACCCCTCCCCCCCAAGGTCCCCGGTGGGCTACTCTGTCCCACTCCGTACAGCTCTCATTTGTCATTATATTAAAGCATGGCCGTATCTTGGCCCTCCTGGCCACCGTTCTCGATCTTGTCTTTTGACACACCTGACGTTACCTCCCAGAGCAATATAATAAGCTTGCAGGTCCCACACATGCGCTGAACGTTCCGCAAGACTTCTGCCTCGGAGCATTATGGTGCAGCTAGCACCTTGATCGTACTAACACCATGGGTTTCCTGACTTTCTTGCAAAGACGGTCAAATGACAAGACGTCGTTTTCCAATTCGTCATCTACAATAATCCTTCCGCGCAGTACGGGACCCTTGCTGCACTCCTCTAGCCACGACTTGTTCTCTAACAACACTGTTGTAGGCAGTACTCCAACGGCGGCAGCTAAACTTGGCAGCCAAAGCGACGCCGACTTGCTAAGCCAACAACATGCTCATCCCCAGCAACACGGCTCCCAAGCACAATACGAAAGTTCCAGTGCGACACCGACTTGGGCAACGAGTTTGAGCCACAGCAATGCAGAGTCACAGCTACGACGGCGGAGCGAGCCGAGGATAAGAGCCAACCCTGACAATGAATCACTTACATTATCCGGCTCTGGCAGGCCACAATCAGCAATGTCATACTCCAATCTGGCACTCCGGCGAAGTAGCGTCCCGCTCGAAAGCTGCGCTGCCGCTGCGAGCCGATACGTGGATCTTCTAGATGCACAGGGGCAGCTGGGGCCATCCGACTTCAAAGCGAGGCTGCAGGCGTCTGGCTCGCGCGAGTACGGCGAGGACGTCGCCGAGCGAAACATTGGACAAAATGGTCTGCTCCTGGGAAGCCCGGCCGTGCAGCAGTTCTACGCCGCGCAGTCGTCGCAGACCTCACCGAGGCGCCCGACGTCCCGGTACCGCAGGTACGCCCAGAAACAAGTCATTCTGGAGCAGCCCGAGATGGAGGCCGCGTTCCGGCCCAGCTCGCGCGCCTCGAGCGTCTATACCGCCCGATCGCTGCCCATTGCACGCACGCGGGTGACGCCCATCTATGACAGCCCCATCTACACCGAGCCGCGCCGCGCGAGCCTCGCATCGCACTACACCGCGTCGTCGTCGTCGTCGTCGATGGGGCTTCCCAAGCTGCAAGAGGGCAGCATTCGAGAGGAGATGGATTCGGAGGAGAGCGACGATGCGGCTTTCCCGCCGTCGATCCCGCGCTTTCGTCGCAGCGAGGCAGACTCGAATGCTGCGCAGCACCGCCCGGCATCGGCTCTGGGCTGGGTCCGCCGCGCCCGGCAATCAGTCGAAGTCCTGAGCGCTTATGACATGGGCGAGCCCATCTGGAAGGAGTCGGTGGATCACGCGTTTCAAGACGACGGAGCCAGCCGGCGACCTGCTACACGTAAGAGGAACTTGCCGCGACGATTTGATTTCTCGCAAATGATTCCAAGTCTTTTCTTGATAGATATTAACAGCAGACATGTGTAGGGTATCAAAAAGGCAGCCCTGCGGCTCAACAGCAGAATCTGTCTGTCGAAAACATGATTCGCTGGCGACGGACGTTTGGTGAAGTGGACGAGGAGGACCAGAGATCGGTCGCGACAGAACGGGCGACCGAGAGCCGCACATCGCAAAGGCAGTGGTCGATTGCGTCGACGGAGCCCACAGAACGCTCGGATGTGTCGAGCGTGTATTGCCCCCGACCCGCGAGCCGCGCCACCGCCAACACGTCTGTGGACCTGGGCTCCCTGATGGAGCTCGACGACAGCTGCTGCTGCAAGGCGAGCCACGAGGTCGACGACGACGACGACGTCTACGCCTGCTCCATCACCACGGACGGATCCAACATTGACGCCTTTGTCAAGAAGCGCAAGCAGCGCGCCACGCCCGAGGACCAGGCGCTGCTCTTCAACGAGGGGGGCTTCTTCAACACCGGCGGCGCCCTCCCCGGCCTCTTTGACCCGTCTTCCTCTTCCTCGTCCTCCTCCGCCGCGGGCACCACTCCCCTCGCCGAGCCGCCCGCTATCGAGCAGCAGGTCTTGGCCGCCGCGTCGTCAGACAGCAAGCGCGACAGCAGCCAGACGCTGCGTGCGGACGCGCCAACGACGACGACGACGACACACAAGACCGCCAGGTCCGCGTCGCCCACCGGCTGCGGCGGCTCCGAGACGACCGAGTCTGCGCCCGAGCACAGTCGCTGCTCGTCGGTGGCGACGCCCGAGCCGCTTACCGGGCTGACTGTGCCGCAGATATACCTGAACCAGCGGCAGCGGCTGCTGGCGCTGGGCTTTGACTACGACACGGACGAGGACGGCGGCAACGACGACGACGACGACGACGACGACGACGACGCCAAGACGCTCAGGCAGCGCCACGGGTCCGCGCTGAACCCGCCGCGGCTCAGCATCATTGTCGAGGCGCCACCCAAGGACATGTTTGACAGCTACAGCAGCAGCAGCAGCAGTGGAGATGACTCTGCGGCCGCTGCGCTCCGTCGCCGCAGGGAGGCCAAGCGGCTGTCGCGCTGCGGCGGCACCGCTCGCGTGATGCGCGTGCACAGGTCGTTGCGGGATGAGTTTGATGGCAACGTGGCCGACGTGGAATAAACGGGCCTAAATCTGCCCCCCTGTTGAATGTGATGATGACGAGCTACATCGACATAAAAGTGTCGTCTCTTTTTTTTTTTTTTTTTTTTGTTTTTTTTTCAATTTTTATTTTCTTTTTGAGTTT
>JAEIJG010001282.1:0-12180 GCA_037289395.1 Beauveria scarabaeidicola
TTATAAGCGTTTTAGTATTAAATATAACTACCTAGTAACTTATACTTATAATAGTATTAATTATAGATATAAGCTAGAATCTATATATTATTTTATTTAGACTACGCTTAATTAGTATAGAATAGGTGTTATTTAGGTTATATTATAAAGTAAGTAGAATTAATAGCTAGAGAATAATAAGATTTATTATAATATAATACTATATTACTAATTTAATAGTCTAATTTTTATATTCTAATAACTTATTAGTCTAGGCATAATATATAGTTAATATATTAAATCTAGCTCTAAGTATATAAAATATCTCTATCTAAATAGTAGAAGTAAATTTTAGGTCTTTATTACTAATAATTTAATAAAGTAAGCCCTAGTTATATAATATTAATCTTTAAAGAAGTAATTAAGCCTAGTCTTTTACTATATAGTTATTATTTCTAGTTAATAGTAGTATTTTCTTAGAAAACTAATAAAATACTAGGTAAAGTATATTAAGGTAATTACTTTTACTATAAGCCTATAGTATACCTTTTAATAATACTATTAGTAAGTTAGTTATAGAATTAAGTAAAATTATATAAAATAGCGCTAGAGGGTAATTAAAGGGTTATAATTTACTAAGGGTAACTCTCCTATTAATTAAATTCTCTTTATATATAAAGTAATATATTAGGTAAGCTTTAATCTATTTAGCTATTCTTTATATAAAAATATCTTAAAGCTTAGTATATATCTATTTAAGGCTAAAATAGTGCTTATTATTATATATAACGCTAAGAATAGCCTTAAATAGGCTCTAAGAGATCACTAGTTTCTACTCACCCTATAGGTTTACTATATATAATAACCTATTATCTATTTACTCCTATAAGCTAATTAGTAGCTATAGTTAACACTTCTATCTAGCTACTACTAGTGTTAATATAGAGTCTTACTTAGTGTAGTTATTAAGATATTTAATAATCTTCTTATATTTTAAATCCTCTTAGTAGCTATTAACTAATACTATATAAAATTTTAGGTATAAGGCTATTTTAATAGCTTAAATATAGAATATATTAGTAGATTTATTAAGTTTATTATATATATTATTATTTATAATATAGTGTAGGGGCTAGTGTTATAGTAGCTAGGATAAGGTATCTAAGATAATATTTAGAATACCTAGTATATAGAAGATTTATAACTAAAATTAAGATAGATAGTTAGTAATTATTACTAATTTTAGATTTACTTTATTTAGGTCTATTATTATAAGTAATATATATATTATTATACTCTTTATTATAATATAATCTATAATTATATTTATTAAGTACTAGTTTAATTAAACTATTTAATAAAGCTTTCTAATAGCTTATCTTATTATAATAACTTCTACTTTTATTAATCTATATACTTATTTAACTTTTAATATTAGGCGTAATAAAAATATTAGAGGTCTTAGTTTTACTACTAGAATATCCTTACTAGGAATGCCTTTTCTATCTTATTTACTATTAAGTTAAAATATATAAAAGCTAAATCTATTCTTATAGGTATCTAGCTTAAGAAAGAGATACTTATTTAGGTTATAATAATAAAGATAAAATTATATAAAAAGGTATTTTTAAAGATTTAAGAAGGCTATCTTTTTAGTATTTATAATAATAAAAGTAACCTTTTATACTTTATTCTAGTATACTAGCTTTAATAGCCCTAAGATAATATTTCCTAAATCTCTTATATTTTTTAGGAGGTTAGTTTTATAGGCTTATAATAGCTCTAGTAAAAATATATACTAAGGAATTCCTATATAAATAAATCTAACTATACTAATAAATATTTTAAGCTTAGAGAGGTTATAGGGTATAATAAGCTTAGTAAAAGCTTAAAGATAATTATCTATTTTAGTAATACTAGTACTATTAATAATAAAGCTAAGTAGTTATATAGATAGAAATATAATAAATAACTTCTTAGGGGATATATATAGTCTTTTCTTAGTTATTATTTATAAGAAGATTTCTAAGTACTTTTAATATTCCTCTTTTATTTTTAATAATATAAAGATATTATTAATAAAGATCTTAATATAATAAGTATAAGTATAAAAAAGGTTATTTATAAATTATTATATATATACTAGGGTATTTTTAAATCCTATTAATATAACATTAGAGACTTTAAGACCTTATTTAGAAATAACCACTATTCTATTATAATATAGTAGGTAGATGTTAAATTAGAAGTAAAAGCTTTTACTATTAAATATAGAGTGGTATTTATTCCCTTAAATACTATTTATAATATTACCTTAGTTAAGTAGTAGGTATATATCTAAGACTATTATCTTATTAAGTAGCTAAAGGTTAATAATAATTCTTTCCTTATTCTTACTATTTATAATCTACTATATAATAAAAGCTAGGTAAGTAATTAGTATAAGATCTATTATTATCAGGGCCTAGACAGCGCATAGTAAGAAAGAGGCACTAAGAGCATAGGTAGCTTATAGCGGGGATATAGGGTATAAATATAGATATAAGGCTTAGTTATATAAGGAGTATATAAGTACTTAGTGTGAGGTTATAGTAAGAAGAGTGCTTATATTTAGCTATATATAAAGGTAGGTTACCTATAGTTATAGGAATTATTACTACCCTATTAATACTTAGTTATATTAATAACACGCCTAAGTACTTATATACTCCCTATATAACTAAGCCTTATATTTATACTTATACCTTATATCCTTACTATAAGCTACCTATACTCTTAGTGCCTCTTCCTTATTATATACTATCTAGGCCCTAATAGGCTACTCTCTCTCTTTTAGCGCTATCCTTAGTACTCTATATATAGCCGCCCCCCCTATCTCCTCTCTTCTTATAGTTATAGTATCCTCCTTACCTTAGTTCTACGTCCTTCTAGTGACTTATACCCTTATTATATATTATTATTTCCGCTCTATTTACTACCTTTATATCTACTTATAATATTATTCTTAGTATTTATTTTTTAATTATTCTTTTTACTTTATCTTTATAACTTCTTTCTTATATATACTTTATTTCCTTTTATTTTTTTATTTTCTTACTTTCTATTTACTATATATATATATTTTATTATATTATATATATCTTATTTATTAGTTCTTTATATTAATACTATTTATTTATTATTTCCTTATAAGTTTATAGTTACTTTTATTTATATTTATCCCCTTTAGCTCTTATACTTTATATAGTTATTATATTATATATTTTATTATATACCTTTAAAGGTATTCTTTATAATACCTCCTCTTCTTCTTTTTTTTCTTCTTTTTTTTATCTTTACTAAAATCTATATATATTAAATTCCTTACCTCCTTATAGTCTATCCCCTTTATTTTAATTATATTATTATTACCTTATACTTATAATTTTCTTAAGTGTCTTCTCTTAGCTTAATTATATTATATAAACTTAAAAATATTAATTCTAGTATATTTAGGCCTTTTAGTAGTATCTTACCTTTATACCTAGGCTTTTTATACTTACTTTAATCTTCTTCTTTTTTTACCTTTCTTTACTACTAGCCCTTTACTTTCTTACTATTTATCTTTTACTAACCTATAATATCTCTTCTAGTTTTTATATAATTCTCTCCTTATTCTTTTATTATATTATTACTTTATACTCTTTACTACTTAACTACTCTTTTACTATATTTTACTCTTTTTATATATATTTATTACCCTTATAATCTTATAATCTACTAACTATAACCTTATAGGTCTAATCTTATACCTTAGCCTAAGGCTATTACTATAATAGTAGTTATAATAAAATATAAGTAAATACTTTATTATATCTTTATTACTTTTCCCTTACTAATTCTCTTCTTAGTATTTAGAGTACTAGCCTTTTATATATATATTTTACCCTTATTATCTCCTCTTTATTAACTTACTATATCTTTATAGATTTAACTATACTTATATCTATTACTTATATTATATAGTTTATAGCTTTTAATTCTAAGAGGATTACTATAGCTAATTAAGTAAGTTACTATATCCTTACTCCTTAGCTCCTACTAACTTACTACTATATAGCTAGATCCCTAAAGTATATAAAATACCTTTATAATAATAAAGACTACTTTATACTTATTAAAAGTAAGTAGTAAGTATATAGCTTATTCTAGGACTATTAGTACTATAATACCTCTCTTATTATATATTAGTTATAATATTACTTAAACCTTACTATTAATATACTATAAGTTACTTAATAATCTCTTAGTTATTAAGTTATTACTAGTTACTATAGGTTTATTATAGTTAAGGTAAGAGCTTACTACTATTAGTCTCTTTATATTAGCTAAGTAGTAACTATATAGGCTATTACTATTACTACTACCTTATAGCTTACTCCTAATATCCTTACTTCTACCCCTACACCTATTATTAACCCTATTACTACTACTATATAAGAAGCTAACTATAAGACTACTATTACTATTACTATATCCTAGCTTAAGTACCTTTACTATCTTACTTCTAGTTTTTAATATTTTACTATATATTTATAATATCCTTATTATCCCTTACCTACTAACTTATAATAGTATTAAGCTTATAGACTTAAATTCTCCCTTATACCCTTACTACCTAAGGGCTTTAAGTTTATTAAGTTTACTAGTATAAATATTTAGTATACTTATAAGTAAACTTATTATAAGGCTAAGACTATAATAGTTATATTTATTATATCTTAATAAAATACTCCTAGTAAATATCTTAAGACTTTTCTTACTTTTAAATAAGAGGGATATAACTTCCTTATTACTCTCTTATAACTTTATTATAACTTCTTCCTTAAGATTTTATTTTATTATTTCCTTACTAATATAAAGTAATATTATAATATATTTATTATATACTAAAAACCTTATTTTTATTATTATACTTATAGTAAAAATATTACTTACTTATTAAATAGTTAAAGGACTTAGGTTATAGTTTCTTTATTATAAACTTATTACTAAATTATAATTAGTTATTTTACTTTTTTCTTTATATCTTTATAACTTCCTTATTACTTACTTATTACTTTTTCCTTTATCTTTATAACTATTCTTTATATTCTTTAACTATAACTCCTTTAATAAAATCACTTTATTTTAACTAAGAGTTCTTTTTATTATTATAGCTTACTTATTTTACTTAGAATAAGTGTCTTTTCCCTTTATACTTATACCTTATAATTTTCTTAACCTTATACTTATCCTCTTCTTTTAATACCCTATTATTTACTTCTTTATCTTAACCTAGTTATTTATTATATAATTCTAATAAGCTTATATTAAAGATATTATAAACTTATAACTTAAGAGGTAAGCTTATTTAGTATACTAGCTTACTTATCCTTACTTATTTTATTATCTTATATAGTCTTATATACTTTACTATAAACTTCTAGTATAATTATTATAAGTATAGGTTTTTTATTAATAAGAAGACTTAGTTACTAACTATAAATAACTTTTTTTTTCTCCCTTTATTATATTATTATGCCTAGGCTTACTAGGCTCTTTATAGGTACTTTATTATATCTTCTTAGGTAGTCTCTTATAACCTTACTCTAGACCTTACTTAAATATTTATTATATCTTATAGACCTAATAGTATAAGGATTACTAGGTTATACCCTAGTAGTATCTTTACTAGGGTCTTACTAGTAGATACTTATATTCTTATATTATATATAAATTATACTATTAGAAGGTATAATAACTAGTCTAATTAATCTATAATATAAAATATCTATAGGTAGTGTTTTATTACCTAGTTTATTTACTTTATTTAGCTATTTATCTAAGGGTAGAATATAATACTAAGTTACTACTTAATTACTAGTAGGTAATAAAGGCTTTACTAGAACCTAGAGGTAAAGATAAATCCCTAGTCTAATATAATACCCTTTAGTGTCCTATAGTACACTATAACCTTCTTAAGGATAATATTTATAAGCCCCTTATTAATAAGATTCTTATTTATAGTAATATAGATATTATACTTATTAAGCTTATCTACTATTACTAGGATAGTATTTTATTTTCCTCTATCTCCTTAAACCTTTAGGAGGCTAATAATTATATCTATTATAATTTCCTTAAAAGGCTAGTCTAGTATTAGTAATATTATAAGGTAACTATATAGTTAATACTACTTTCCTTTTATAATCTAATAAATATAATATAAGATAATATATATAGTTATATCCTTTCTTAGTAACTACTAGAAGAATTATTACTTAATTTACTTCTTTATCCTATATACTCCTTAGTAGCCTACTATAAGGTTATTATAATATAACTATAAGATCTCTAACCTTATCTTTATTAGTATAAATACTTTTTTATTTTTATATAAAAGTCTATAGTTATTTATATTTTAATATCTTCTTTATATAATTATATTATCTTCTTTACTTTTTTAAATTCTTCTTTATACTATCTTTATAAAGGTATCTTTTTACTAGTATTCTTATATCTTATCTACTAGAGGTATCTAAGCTTCCTCTTTAGTTAACCCTATATCTCTATTACTATCTTCTTATATCTTAGTTACCCTTTTATTATATAGTTATACTATTATCTTTATTAGCCTTAGTTAATACTCCTTCTTCCTTATATTATTACCTTCCTTATAAAACCACTATAAGAACCCTAGGATTATATTACTTTCTTATACCTTAGCCTTTTTATTATTATTATAGTCCTCTCTTCTTAATAGTATATTAACTAGGTTTAACTTCCTTAGCCTAAAAGTAACCTTAAAGTTAAAAGAAGATAGTTTATCTAATATTACTACCTAGTAATAAGTAAGGTTCTTCTTCCTTATAAGGTAATTATAATTAAGGTAGTTTATAATAATATTAATTATATAGGCTAGATATACTAGGTAGTACCTTTATTATTAAAATACTATTAGTATTATAAATATTTTTATATTAAGTGTCTAGTATCTTAATTCTACTTTATAGAGCTTTTATAATAAGAATATTATAAGGTACTAGTAACCTTTTTATAGTTATAATAGTACTACTTTAATTATAAAGTTTAATATATCTATTTTTACCTAAGTTAGTACCTTTTAGTTAAACTATATTAATATTAGGGCTTTATTAAAGGCTAGCTTTAGCTTTAAGAATATCTTAAGCTCCTTAGTACTTAGTTAAAACCTCTTTTTTATATTTTTTTTTATCTTTTTTATAAGTAATAAAGTAATCTTATTAAAGTTCTTAATAAATTATTAGTAAAACCTTATAAACCCTAAGAATAACTAGATCTCCTTAATACTACTAAGCTCTAGCTAGCTTATAATAGCCTTAATATATTCTTAGTCTATAATAATCTTCTTTTATTTTATTATAAAACCTAGGAATTTTACTATAGTTATATTAAATTTATACTTTTTAAGGTTTAAGTATAACTTTACTTTTCTAAGCTTTACTAATACCTAGTAAATATACTATATATACTTTATAGTATCTTTACTAAATACTAAGATATTATTAAGGTATATTATATAAATATAGTTAATTTCTTTATATAGTATATAGTTAATATATTCTTAGAATAATACTAGTACTCTTATTAGTTTAAATAGTAAGATTATATACTTAAAGTATTTATAATAGTAATAAAATACTATCTTCTACTTATTACTCTTATAGATATATAGCTATCTATAGGTATCTTTTATATCTAGCTTTATATAAACCCTTACTCTTTTAATATAATCTAGGATTTTTATAATTAATAATAATAATATATAATTCTTATAAGTTACTTAGTTTAACCTATAATAATTAATATATAGTTATAGCTTACCTTCTTTTTTTAGTATAAATAGTATAAGTACTTTTACTAGGCTTATAGACTAATAAATTTAACTCCTTTTTAGTCCTTTATTAATAAATTTATAAAGTTTATCTAGCTCTTTTATAAAAAGTATATAAATAAGTCCTTATAAAGGTATTTTCTTATCCTTAATCTTAATTATATATATTAGCTTATTAAGAGTTAGTAGCTTTATTACTTCTTTTATTAAGAATACCTAACTAAAGTTATAATATTCTTTTAAGATTATTACCTCTTTACTTTTTTCTTTCCCCTTCTTTTTTAATTCTTTTACTACTATTATATATATCCTTATCTTCTTAGTTACTTTATAAAGTTCCTTTAGGCTTATAACTAACTTAATATCTCTTTAATAGATAAGAAAGTTTTATTTCTTTTCTTTATATTACTATATAATATTCTCCTTAATATACTACTATAAGCCTAATATTATTTATAATAAAGTATTTATAACTATAAATAGTATTTACTACTCTCTTTTAATACTTAAGTTATTTATAATTTATAATATCTTTATTATTTATTTATATATATAATAAGACTTTATTAACTTAAGGGGATTTATTAGTAAGTTTATTATATTTAGCTTTTAAATTTAATCTTTAGTTATTAAACTCTTATTTATTATATTAAAGTTATTTCTTATATCTAAGAATACTAGTATAGTTTCTTAGCTTTATCTTTAATATATTTTTATTATAATCTCCTTTCTTAGGTATAGTTAGTAATAAACTTTTTATTAATCTTAGTCTTCTAATCTTACTTACTTTATTAGTATATTATTTAGTAGTATTATAAAGGGTTTATTACTTATTATTTATTTAAGTAAAGTAAAGTTACTATTTATATACTTTATTATTATATATAATTAATATTAATAGATTAAGTAATAAGGTATTATATAGTCTCTCTAAATATATCTTATCTCTTTATACTTAAAATATCTTATAGTATTACTAGTACCTCCTTATAGTATTATTAGTCCTTATAGGGTCCTTTATAATAGCCTTATTATCCTTATCCTTCTAGTCTAGTATATTATACCTACTACTCTCTTTATATTTTCTACCTAAGACTCTAGTAGCTTCTATATTATAAGTATATTATTATTACTTAAGGCTATCTTAATTTACTCTTATATATACTTTATTACCTATATTATCTTTATACTTAGGGTTAATATATTTAGTAACTCTAGTATTATATCTTTAAAGTATTAAAGATACTTTTTTACTAACTTAGAGTCCTTTTATTAATATATAATAAGTACTTATATTACCCTTTAAGCTCTAATATCTTTACTTCTTAGCTTATTTTTATATTATATATAAAATTCCTTTTCTATAAAACCCTTATACTTCCTTATTAAAGTATCTTTAAAGTAACTACTTTATTACTTTTAAGCCTCTTCTTATAAGTAAAAAGCTATATATATTACTTTTTCTTAGTCTTTTATATAATTATTTATATTTACTTTAAAATAAGTCTAAAGTATTATTAGAAAGTTTTAGTACTTAATATATAATTTCCCTTTAAAATATATATTAAGAAGTTATATTATTATTATATTCTTTTATTTTTCTTTTTTTAATAATACTTTAAGATCTAGTTTAAGTATAATATCTTTTTCCTTTTTAACCTTTTATAATAACTTTATTATTTTTTTATATTATTATATATTAGTTATTTATATAAGATAACTTTATAACTCCTCCTCTATAAGAGTATTATTAATTATCTTTAAGTTATTTAAGACTTTTACTATTAAAGATATATTACTAATATCTTAAAGTATTTCTTTAATATACTCCTTAATAAGATCTTAGGTTATTATATCTTCTTTATTAGTAATTCTTTATTATTATTTATTATATATAGCTATAGTAATTTTATTATAGTCTCCTTACTTATTAGATAGGTTTATAGTAATAATCTTATAAGGTTATAATAAGAAGAGTGTTTATATTTAGCTATATATAAAGGTAGGTTATTTATAGTTATAGGAATTATTATTACTTTATTAATACTTAGTTATATTAATAATATACTTAAGTACTTATATACTTCTTATATAACTAAGCCCTATATCTATACTTATACCCTATATCCCCGCTATAAGCTACTTATACTCTTAGTGCCTCTTTCTTACTATATACTATCTAGGCCCTAACACTTAATTATATTATTAATATAACTAAGTATTAATAGGGTAGTAATAATTCCTATAACTATAAGTAACCTACCTTTATATATAACTAAATATAAGTACTCTTCTTATTATAATCTTATAAGATTATTACTATAAACCTATCTAATAAGTAAGGAGATTATAATAAAATTACTATAGCTATATATAGTAAATAATAATAAAGAACTACTAGTAAAGAAAATATAATAACCTAAGATCTTATTAGGGAGTATATTAAAAGAATACTTTAAGATATTAGTAATATATCTTTAGTAATAAAAGTCTTAAGTAACCTAAGGATAATTAATAATACCCTTATAAAGGAGGAGCTATAAAGTTACTTTATATAAGTTACTAGTATATAATAATATAAGAAAATAATAAAGTTATTATAAAAGGCTAAAAAGGGGGAGGATATTATACTTAGATTAAATCTTAAAGTATTATTAAAAAAAGAAAAATAAAAAAATATAATAATAATATAACTTCTTAGTATATACTTTAAAGAGAAATTATATATTAAGTACTAAAACTTTCTAATAATATTTTAGATTTACTTTAAAGTAAATATAAATAATTATATAAAAGACTAAGAAAAGGTAATATATATAGCTTTTTACTTATAAAGAGAGACTTAAAAGTAATAAAGTAGCTACTTTAAAAACACTTTAATAAAGAAGTATAAGGGTTTTATATAAGAGGAATTCTATATATAGTATAAAAATAAGTTAGAAAATAAAGATATTAGAGTTTAAAGGGTAATATAAATACTTATTATATATTAATAAAAGGACTTTAAGTTAATAAGGGAGTACCTTTAATACTTTAAAGATATAGTACTAAAGTTATTAAATATATTAGTATTAAATATAAAGATAATATAAGTAATAAAGTATATATAAGAGTAAATTAAGATAGCCTTAAGTAATAATAATATACTTATAATATAGAAGCTACTAGAGTCTTAAGTAAAAAATATAAAGAGAGTAGTAAGTATAATATACTAGACTAAAAGAATAAGGATAATAAGGCTACTATAAGAGACCTTATAAGAACTAGTAATATTATAAGGAGGTATTAGTAATATTATAAGATATTTTAAGTATAAAAAGGTAAAATATATTTAAAAAGATTATATAATACCTTACTACTTAATCTATTAATATTAATTATATATAATAATAAGGTATATAAATAATAACTTTACTTTACTTAAATAAATAGTAAGTAATAAACCCTTTATAATACTATTAAATAATATACTAATAAAGTAAGTAAGATTAAAAGACTAAGATTAATAAGAAGCTTATTACTAATTATACCTAAGGAAGGAGATTATAGTAAAAATATATTAAAAATAAAACTAAGAAACTATATTAGTATTCTTAAATATAAGAAGTAACTTTAATATAATAGATAGAAGTCTAATAACTAAAGATTAAATTTAAGAACTAAATATAATAAACTTATTAATAAATCCCCTTAAGTTAATAAAGTCTTATTATATATATAAATAAATAATAAAAATATTATAAATTATAAATAACTTAGGTATTAAGAAAGAGTAATAAATACTATTTATAGTTATAAATACCTTATTATAAATAATATTAAGCCTATAATAATATATTAAGGAGAATATTATATAATAATATAAAGAAGAGAAGTAGAACTTTCTTATTTATTAAAGAGATATTAAGTTAGTTATAAGCCTAAGAGAACTTTATAAAGTAACTAAGGAGATAAAGATATATATAATAGTAGTAAGAGAATTAAAAGAGAAGAGAAAAAAAAGAAATAAGGAGGTAGTAATCTTAAAGAAATACTATAACTATTGGAATAGGGTGGGTTGGTTTTAGTGGTCTTAATTAAGTGATATAAAAAGGGTTCTATTTATATATAATAGAGGCTATCTATAGTTAAGTTACTATAGCCTCTATAGCTTATAGGTAAAGTGGGGTAAATTAGCTCTTCTAAAGTATAACTAGCTATTACCTAAGGCACTTATATAATTAGCCACTTAAGCTAGTGCCTTAAGTAATACTAGTAAAATCTCTCTATAGCTTAATTCTAGCTAATTTACTTAAAAATATAATAAA
>JAEIJG010001283.1:0-12173 GCA_037289395.1 Beauveria scarabaeidicola
TTAATTATACTAGATATTATATTATTATATATAAACTTAACTATAATAATATAACCCGCCTTATATTAATTAGTATACTCTAGTATAATAAAAACCTAATTAAAATAAATCTTTATAATAAAAAAACTCTAGATTAGGCTTATATAAGCCTAATCACTACTTCTTCTTATAGTTAGCTATAGTATTAAATAGATTAGACACTTTCTAAATTATACTAGCTAATATACTAATAATAAAGTCATTTATAGCCTTATATAAGCCTAGCTTAGACTCCTTATTATCTAAAATAACTTATACCTTCTTAGCCCTCTTTATAGGGGTCTATTCCACCACGTTCTTAGAAGAACGCTTAACTAGAGTATTCTTTTCTATATAAACATATTAGTATAAGACTAATTCTAGTCTATTTAGGCTTACTTACTATAGTTTAAGTATTTATTAGTAGTAAAGACATAGGTATAGTTAGTATAACCTTATAAGAGCCTAGTCACGCTTATATAAAGTAGAAACTTATTATTTCCCTTATAATAATTCTTATATATATTAATACTAGTATATTTATCTCTATATAAGTACTTCACTAATATATTAATAGCTTATAAGCGCTTAAAATTAATTATAAGAGCTATTTTATTTCTATATAAGTTATATATAAGCTTATACTTAATAAATTATTAAATTCTAGACTATATAAGTTAGTTTATATCTAATAATAGCTTATATAGGCTTATAATATACCTTATTACTATATTTATAAATATACTTCTAGGCATCCTTCTAAAGCTAGCTATACGCCTCTATAATAGCTATATAAGTCATAAGTATCTTTAAACTAGTCTTTTTTAGCTTATTACTATTTATAGGGATATATTCACTAAGGAGCTTATCTAGCTAAGGGAAATTAGGCGGGGTTAGGTTAGTACTAGCTATTTTAGTATTAATTATAAATATAAAAAAACTATCTACTATAGAGATATTTAGGTTAATAAAGATCTATATAAGAAGGGGCTAAAATATAATAGAGGGATAGTAGAGTACTACTAATATAATATAAGGTAGTATATAGTAGGCGTTAGATAGAAGGGGATTATATACTAAAAAAAGGAAATATAAGAATAACTAAAAAGGAATTAAGAAAATTATAAATATATTAGTTAGATTAAGGCTATAGAAGAAAGAAAAAAATTTAAAGTAGGCTAGAAAATAAATATTTATACTTCTACGAGTTTATACCTATAAGTTCCGCCCTAATACGCGCATACGTAATAGAGTTACCTAGCAACTAGGCCCACACAACACGCCTTAGGCGTGATCATAACAACACGTACGTGATAGATGCATGCACAATTCAATTAGGACGAAGGCACCTATAGTCCGCCGTACTGCTGGTACTCGGGATGGCTTCTGCCGTTTGCGTTTGCGTTTGGCATCCCGGCTGCCTCTTAATGCCCAACCCCAAACCCCAGCTCTAGATCCCAACGCCATTGTTCCATCACACACTTACCCATCGTCCCAAGATGCGAGTCCTGCAGCTCCAAGGGCCGACCCATCGATATGGCTCACAGGTGCATTAGCTCACGTCTGCCAGGCCGCCGCCACGATGCAAATAGGTATTTCACGGGCTGGCACTACACGCTTTTCAGCTTGGCAGGCTGGCTGCAGCAAATTTTCGCCCAGGTATAGAGTATGCAGTACTGCAGCACTGCCTTGCTCGCCTTTGCTTACCAAGTATACGTACCAAGTCAATATCGGCATGACCAAGAATAGCATTATCGAAGACTGCCTCGTTGCCTTTGTCTATCCAACAACGACCTGGTGCCAACGAAGCTTTCAAAGTAGACAGCTCGGTAAAAATGCCTGACAGCGTGGCACTTTTGCCACTGATGACGATGACAAAAGTTGAAAATTGTACAACAGCTTCGGCAGTCAATAATCGATACCATTGCCTGCTGTACCCGGGTGTGAGCCTACAATCACCGGCCGAGAAGCCAATGCCGTCACCAAGCATGGAATCAGTCGTCTCTGACCAAAAGCACTCAGCTGATGCTTCTACTCGTAAACGAACCACGCGCACGAAATGGCTTCACTGCGGCTCTCTAAATACCATTACAGGGGTCTGCGATACCAGGACAATGCGACGCCACTGGACAAATATTGTCCAATCGCGGTGACGCTGCACTTCTCGGTCCAGAATTTCAGCCAATTGTTTGGCTCTGTTCAACCCCAAACCAAATGGCGCGAGACCGTCGCGAGAAAAAGGAGAGGTGGACTTTTCATTGTTTGCTCTCCCACCACCATGGATAGGGCGGGGGATGCTTCCGGTGCATAGTGTTGTGCGGCTTGACTCTAGCTTCATACCACACACGAGAGGGTGATATCTGACGCTCTCTCATCATTTATGACGAGCCCTGCAAAAGTTTTCGAATCCATGCTACCCTCAGCGCTACCGGCACGATTGATCTTGGCGGAGACGAGTAATCTCAAAGAGGCCATCGTGCGGGCCATGCAGGTCGAAACTGGGAGCACACGACGATCACTTACATGTCCCATTTCTGGTGGGTTCTGACCCTGAGCTGAGGTTTGCTCAACACCAATCGCACATTTGAGCCAGCCCCCCTGTCCGGCTGTTTGGCCGTCTTCGGCCTATTCGTCTGCCAGCAATATCATTCGCAGCTGAGTTGCGCTCGTGGGAACAAGCAGTGAACACAGCATGTCTTGTCAGGTTGCCAGGCTTCTTGCAATTACGGATCAAGATTACTGCATTGACGGCAGTCTGGCCAATACTCGATTTCTACACATAATCGGCCGATTTTATAGACAAGACAAAAAGCCGCAGCGGTCAGTGCCATGGCTAGTTCTGGGGCCATTCGAGTCTGCTAGCGCTGCGCTAATAATAATACTTTGATGGCAGCCAAGGTGGTGATTACCTTACTGGTAAGCTTCGACTTCAATAGCATTGTGCTCGAGTGTACTGTGTGGGTGACGGTTTACCGGGCGGCCATTCGGTGGCGCGCGCCATTTTCCTCGTTGCTGCTAACTGTGCCATTCCCCCAGTTCGCTTCCCAGATCGTCCTGTCGGAGGCGAATCAGTAAGACATGCAGAGCTGCATGTCTAGGACACGCAACTATGTACGACCCTGTCAAAAAGTTTTGGCAGCATCCACCTCAACGAAGCGGCGGCGTCAAACCCCCAGGGTTAAACCAAGAATTGGTTACGCGTACGACTCCATTGGAACACGCTGGTGCTTCCGATTGCCATGTAGGGAAGATGAGAAGCTTTTGGCATGCTCACGAAACTATTCAAGTCTCCAGTCCAACGGTAGCAGAGCGTATCGGCCCTCTGGTATCCGTCTTTTAGCGTCTAGCTAACAGCATCATCCCCTCTAGGTAGTCTTTGGATGTGATATCCACACATCCACGACCAACTAGTACTACTTATTAGTACTAACGGCAGTCGACGGCCACGGGCCATAGCACCACCACAAGCACCACCACAAGGTTGTTTTTGCGCGATTCTGTTGCACGCTACAGACCCTCCTGGTTTAGGGCCCGCCGGGCCATTCCTTACTTGCCGGGTGCCAGGGACCACAAACAGCCGTCGTGGGAATTCTCCTCGTCCAGCACAATGAAAAGGTTTGTCAGTTGCCAGCTCTTGCGCCTCGTACCAAGGCCCACTGTGTACGCCGTACAGCGTACTTCAGTTGGTGGTCGCACGCTCACCAGAGACACCAGGTGGCCCGCTCCTCCATGTCTGCAGGGGGTGTACCGTGTTGTGTTGATGCCCAATTGCAGCGCTATCCCGGTACCGTTGCCCTCCCATAGGACAAGCTGCGCATGCACGTTGATGGACAGGATGCCACTTGCATCACGGCGCAGTTCGCCAGTCAAGTGGCTGCCTTGAGGCCCGCCCGTCCACCCAACAAGATTTCTGTAGGTCGTGGGTTGCATCCTCATACTATGCCCAAGTTGGCTCTTCGTCCTTTTGGCGTTCGGCGACTCCAGATAGAGGGGTGGGCTTTCCTTGGGGATATGCGGCCAGGGTCGGCGGCCTTGTCGCCAAAATAGAGCAAAGTTCTGCACGCCTCTGGACTTTTGTACGAGTGCCGCCACCAGATCCCAGAGCTGCACTCGTGTCCATTCATACCTGTGCCTCTCTCCTCTCGCCCACACCACTGTCCTGCCGGAGTCTTGTTGCTCGTCTAAATACCATGGCTATTCCGGTAGCCACACCACCTTGATATATCTCAATCTCTTCTCATCTATCGTCCTTGCTGGTCATTGACTTTGGCGCTTAACCTCTCTCTACCTGAGCACGGTCCGGCAAAGCCTTTCTGTGCTATTCCAAAAGCCGAATACTTTCCTTTTTCGTCTTCTTCACGTCATTAATACCTTCGCATTCTTCTACGCCACAGTTTTCCTCGATACCCTTGGATTCCTCTTCAACCTTGTTCATACTGGCACAGAGGAATCTTACCAGTTCAGTTCACTGGCCCCAGTCAGCTTACCCGCCGTACGCTGTCGATTTTCGCTCCCCACCACCACTACCTCGCACCGATTTCCCGACTGCTGCTCTACTTCGTATTCACCTTTGGCGTGCCAATTCATTTGAAATCGATTTTTTCCTGTTGACCGCTTGAACAACAGTCTGCGCTTGTCATAAACAAGTTGACAAGCTACTGGTGGCCTTTATACAGTGGCTTTACCTACACGTGAGTTGCGAAAGCCTCGCGACCTACTCACCCATTTGCACCCGCAGTTGGCCACGAAGAAACTTACTGGTCCAAAGAGGCCAACTCTCTGAGAACGAAATCTCCCAGTTCACTTGCCAGCCGTTTACCGGCGCAAGAGCTTAAAATAGCTTTGCGTCGCGACCTGAACTGTGCAGCGATACACAGCGTCGTAAAGCAGATTGTCACTACTATGAGTCCAACCTGCTAGAAATTCCCTGCTTGATGCACTGCCACCATGGCATCCCTCAAGCGAGAGTTTGGGGGATACGGCCTGCCTGCAAATCCCTCTGATGGTGTACGGCCCAGGAAAACGCAGGCTTCTGTCGCAGGCGGCCTGCCTCGACCTGTCAATTCGAATGCGATTCGGGAAGCATCTTCAACCAAGCCAGAACAGCCCAAGCAACACCATTCGAGAATACCAAGTAGGTCGATGCGGCCAGCAGCAAGATCCGAATCGGCGCTGCCAGTTCCCACCTCCCCGTCACAGAGCCACGAACCCAGGCGACTGCCCTCCAGCAGCATTTCTGGTTCCGCCTCTTCTCGAAGTCGCACCCAGGGCAGCCTCGACTCGTCCTCTTCGGGCATATCTTACGACAGCAGCCTGAAAAGTCTGGGAGAAAATTCTACTAAACGGAGGTCGATTACATCTCGCAACGTGACAGTCCCCGACGAGAACCGCCGCGTTTCGCCATCGCCCAAAAGACAGTCCATGGCATCAATTGATGAAGCGCTTGATATTTATCTCGATGTTGGCTCAAAGTCAGCAAAGCTAGATCCGACATCCTCGAAGAAATCACCGGACTTAGCTTCGGCCGCTCCAAAGGCGCCATTCATCTATCCCGAGTTAGACCGCTATCGCAACCATGAAATGCAAACCTCAATGGGGCTTCGCAGGCCATCTACCGAGGGTCTGTACAAATTGTCAACCCATGACCTACCGCCTCCAACTCCTGCTAGCGCAGTCTATTCAGGAAGTAGTTCACAGTTGAGTGCGGTCAGTGCTAGCCCGTCAACCAAGTTTTCCGTGTCTCCTGGGCCAGGCCCTTACAGCCGCGACACTACACCAACTTCAATATCGTCACAATCGCCCGGCTTGATTGCGCCCAGCCGACCAAGCTACTACACAAAGCCGAAACAAACAAGCCCGGCCTACTCCAGGCCCCCTGTTACCCGCCGACGGACTGGCAGTATTTCTCAGGACGCTGATACAACAGCTGCCGACCCGCGGGGTCTAGATGCTGTTCGAGAATCCGTTACTTCCTCGTCATCGAGCTCAACAGTCAGGGATGGGGGCAGAACTACGCCACGAAAGCGCCCGGGCAAGCTTCTAGCAGCGCCGCCTAACCCACCGCCTCGGAAGTCGTCCCAGAGGTTCCGAAGAAGCAATGAAGACAATGCGACGGAAGAAGAAAAGATGCCAGACATTGGCAATAAAGGAAAAGGCGCGACTTCATCTCCGCAACGGCCAGCAATACCGCTTCGTCCGAGTCGCAGAGGAACACCAGACTTGAAATCGCAACTATTTGAACCTATTCCAGTCATCCAAAGCAACTTGCGTAGTAGCAAACCGAGCTTGGGTGACAGAAGGGGCAGCGAATCCACCAGCCACTCGCGCAAATTATCATCCCCGACCAAGCCCAAGAAGAATGCATCAATCTCGCACATTCCAGTTGAGACGAGCAGCGCTCCAGCGTCGAACCCAGCATCCCGACCACAAACGGCCAAGTCCACTTCGAGCGGTAAATCCTTGTCAACTAGCCGCTTCAACTTCTTTGGGCGCAGAAGGGCGAGCGAGGATCAAGAAGAGACAAAGGATGCACGGAAGCTTGCAAGAAAAGGTCCAGCGGCTGGCACAGGCCATGAAGGATACGGAAAGATTGGCGCTGTGCGTCGCCGGAGCGGTGGCGCCTCTAACACATACAGTTATGCCGGGCCACAGGCATCTCAAGAGACAATCGCAAGTGAAGACTCATTCCTCGCTGACCGCATGAATCCTGTCGTTATTTCAGGCGGTGGAGTAATAGAAAATAGGAACAAGAGCCCTGAATTGTCACCGATGGACAGTAATGCTGGTCAGCCTTTTAGCAGGGAGATCGTTGAGCACTCCACCAAACTTCAGCCGTCTCTACTGCCATACCGGGAAAATCGTTTCTACAGCAGCAGCGACTCAGAAGACGGAATCGAACGACCGACCTTGGCTCTTCGCCGCTCCGCCCAAAGATTGCAAACTGCGCCCGATAGCCCTCTTCGTCTACCACAGCCTATCAATACGTCAGGTATATCGGGCTCGCCTCTCACAAGCATCGGCACAAGCATAATGTCAGACGACTCTCAATTGGAGCTTCACAGAGATTTCTCACAAGACTCTACCATCTCGCAGCAAGCCCCGCGCAAGTTGAAGAAGAAACAGCGTTCGCCGCGAAAGTGGAACTTCTTCGGGCGGACCAAGACTATGCCTGAACCCGAGAAGGCTTCAAGTGCTACTGTTGCTGCGACCGTTACAACCGTGGAAGTTGACAAGCGTCCTGTACCCTTCTATGCGATTATGGATCCTTCAGAACATGGAGATGCCGAGGACCCTCAAGTCCACGACGTCTTGTATGCCGCGAATCTTCTTCCACAGCGCCCCACGGCTAGCTACTTTGAGATTCAACGCCCATCGCCTGCTCTCAGTAGTGCTGTGACTGCCACCACGTCAGCATTTGCCTTGAATGAACAAGGTATTCCAAGGCCGGTCCGCAGACCGAGTCGACTGCAGCAAGTTGGGCGCATTCCTAAAGTTGCCACTCGCTACCACAATCCTGCCTCCCCCAAAAGCTTTTCCCGACCCTTCGGGGCGAGTTTGTCACGAGGTCCTAGCTCTATGGCACCAAAGGAGGCTGAATCAATAACGAAAGACCTCGAGCCATTAATCTCAGTGGCAGCTTCTGGTTTGTACCTGGGCGAGTCGATGTCTGCAAACACTACTCAGACTGTTTCGCCAGATTCCCACCACAACAGCAGCACCATTGGCGACGCACCAAATGGAGAGTTTTTGTCACTTTCACCAAGAAAGTTCTCTGTTGGGACGGCTTGCACAAGCTCTAGCTCGTCTGGATTCTTTGGCTACGCCGGAGCTACAGCCATTATCCCGAAGCCAGACGATCCACCTGCTGAAGACGAGGTTTGGGATGAGTACAACGATCTGTTGGGAGAGGATCAAGAGCGTCTGAGGCGATCCACGACGTCTTCTCGAGGTATTCCGTTTCACCTGGAGGCCTACCAAGAGAAGCTCGGTAGAGGAACTCGACTTGAATCTCCAGTTGTCGCAGAGAGGAAGATTTCCATGCTCTCTGACCTGTCGCGTTCAAGCTATTGCAGTGCCGACATGACTGAGAGGCTGAGGGCGGCGTTCCAACCGCACCACTCTACTTCAGGGACTGGTAACGAAAGCGTCTGGACGAAACGAAAGAGTGCCGAGCCTGCTGGATCGCGACGCCATAGCTCTGGCTCTGTCAAGACTCGATTTTCTGGGAGCAGCTCCAGTTCTTTCGACTACAGCTCACCGTTGGCGCAAGTAAACCTCCGCGTCGGCTCCATGACTGTCAGCAAGTGGCTTACGTTTGGGCATGTTTTGTTCAGTGACATTCGTCACGAACTGGTAGCAGACAAGTCGGACTCTGGAGCCTCTCGCCACTCTATCTTGGTAATCGATGGACTTGGGAACGATGACTGGTCTTTCTACGTTGCCGAGACTTTTCCCAAGGCCAACTTTTACAATCTCTCCCCCCGAGCTCCACTGGCCGAGAGGACTAAACAGGGTGAAACGAGGGCGCTCCTCAGCCCGCCAAATCATCATCAAGTACAGTATCTCAATCATCTGGCCAAGTTCCCCTTTGCTCCCCAGAGCTTTGACTCTGTCGTGTACCGATTCCCTATCGCTGCGCCCGAGTCGCACTACCGCAACATCATTACCGAGTCGCGGCGTGTCTTGAAGTCTGGAGGATATCTCGAGCTGGCCATTCTTGATCTTGACCTGAACAACATGGGCAACAGAGGACGACGCACGATTCGGCAACTCAAGGAAATGATTCACGAGCAGTCGCCTGCGACGAGTCTCGCCTCGGCTGCCGATATTCTGGTCAAGCTGCTCGGCAGGGGCGGCTTCTCGGGCATACGGGCCGCCAAGGTCGGAGTACCCGTGGCAAGCTCCATCGTCCAGCCCAGAAGCAGCAGCGGCTCATTCACCAAGAAACCGTCACCGCAAGCGCCGCTTAGCCTCTCGGACATGATGAAGGAGAATGGCCCTGCCGCGGACGCCAATATTACCAAGATGGTAACGCGCGTCGGCCGCTGGTGGTACACGCGCTGCTACGAGAACGCAGCGGGCGCCAAGGAAGGGCGCAAGAGCATTTGGGATGACAAGGCGCTATTGCATGAGTGTCAAGAGCTGGGCACCAGCCTGAAGCTTACTGTCTGCTGCGCGCGTGCTCCAGACCGAGTGACTAGCCTATAGCAGTCGGGTCTGTACATGTTTTTCTTTATATTTTGTTTCCTTGTTCTCTTTATATTTTCCCTCTTTTAGAGACGTGTCGCGGAGAAAGCGCAAGCTCTTCCATTGGGCTCTATCAAGGCCAATGGCGGCGACATTTTGCTGTTGCAACCACCAAAAAAAGACTAGGCAGGATCAGCTCTGCCAATTATACGCTCAGTGCGGCGAGGGCTCACGCCCGAATAGGGTGTCTCTGGTGTTCCAGGATGCTCTGGTTCTTTCTTTTTCCTTCCTCTTGATTTATCTCTTCAGAAAGCTGCATGGTCCAGTTTCTTTTCTACGTCGGATGATAGTGTCATTGCTTGACTATCTCCATCCGAGTCTTCTCTGGGTTTGCTCTCGTGCCAGCAGCACGGGTCCCAACTTTCGAAGCCGTGCTGGACATGTTGCTTTTCTCTTCTTGTTCATGTTGTTGATTGCACTTTTCATCTCTTTTGCATATTATTTTTCGCCAGTGGGCATATATTATATATTGGTAACTTATGTCGTCATGATGGCATGAAACGAGGCGGCTTTACAAAAAAAGGTCTTTTCCGGGGCCATTTGGGTTGTTTCTGCGTATATGCATTTAGATACCCCCATTACATTATTTCATGGCTTGGATAGCGTTGGCATAATTAGCAGGCAGTTACTAATGATTGATATTATGTTTATTCTTCCACTTTCTCGTACAATGTCGCAATTTCCAATCTAGTTTACAAGGTGGTGTACATGTATGGTGCGTGGCAAATCCAACGTGGACTCGGCCCTCTATGCTTCTGCTTCCGAATCCGCCTCGGGCTCTTGGGGCTGTTGGTGGTTTGTTCCGGCGGGCCACTTGCGATACACGGCAACGAAGCCACCACCCGCGACGCGTCCGCCGACCTTGGGCCGCATGACGACGACGGGCTCCTTGTCCGTCGCGGGCCCATCGCACGCCGCATCCTCGGCCGGGCCCTCCTCCTCCTCGGCCGGGACGGGCCTGGGTCTGACAATCTTGACGTCCCAGTGCCTGCCGCCGCAGCCGCCGTCGCGCACGCCGTCGGCCGTGGACGTCGTGGGCATCTCGAGGACCTTTTCCAGCCGCAGCGGGGCGCCGCTCTCAAGCGCCCAGGCTTGAAACTCGGCAATCTGGGAGATGGACGGGCAGAAGAGCACGAGCACGGCGTTGGTGTGCAGCGCGGGGACGAGCGCGGGGGCGGCGTGCTCGTGCGCGGCGGGCAGGTCGAGCACGGCGCGGGCAAAGACGGGCCGTCCGCCCGACGCCGCGAGCCGGGCGGCGACGTAGTCGGCGACGGCGCCGACGTGAAAGTCAATGTCGGCGAGGTACTGCGCGCGACGGAAGCCGCGGACGAGCTTGTAGGCGGCGCGCGTGTGCTTGCCGCTGCGGTCGAGCGACTTGAGCACGGCGCGCCGCGAGGCCTTGTAGGCGGCGAGCTGGGCGGCCTCGTCGGCGGAGAGCTGGAGCATGCCGCCGGCGCGGAGGACGTGCCGCACGGGCGCCGGCACGGGCGGGTTGGCGGCGTGCAAGGCGCGCGCAATGTGCAGGCTCAGGCTGCCCATGCCGGTGCCGGCCTCGAAGACCTCAAACGGCCCGTCGTCGGGCTGGCCGTCGTCGTTGTCCTCGCCGGGGCGGACCGGGTGGAGGTCGAGCAGCGACACAATGGTTGCCGCGTCGCTAGGGTAAATCTAGACGATAAATATGAAGCGTTAGCGGGGGGGGGGGGGTGTCGCGAGCACTGCTCTATAAAAAAATATAAAAAATATAATATATATAAAAAGACCGGGAAACACGAGGGGCGCGGCGCACCGGCGTCGCTACTCTGTCGCTATTCACAATGTAGCTTGCGAGGGTGGGCTCGTGAATGGCCACGGCGTTGCCCTTGTCGTCGACTGTGCGATCCAGGATCTGCTTGCCAATCAGGTGAGAGGCCGACACGGAAGCGCCGTAGGAGAGGCGGACGCGGGTGTCTCGTCGGATGGGCGCCGTGAGGTGCCATTTCGGAAACTTGACGCCTTGCTGGCGCAGGAAGAGCACGTCAAACTCTGGAGTTTTCTTGGTCAGTTTGTGGCCATTGTTTTGGCGGAGAAAACGCTGGGGGAGGCGGAGGGGGGGGGGGTTGTCGAACCTTGTACTGTTCTATATGAAGATGAGAGTCTTTTACATGCGCCTCTTGTTATTCTGGTCGCAGCACGACATGATGGCGTAGTTAATATCATTTGCACAAAGTTCTTGTCTCAAGGGGGGTTGATGAGAAGGTCAGGGTTAAAATTTGGCAAACTCCACAGTCATGTTTATGTTGACGTTCGCCTGCCACGACTTTTGCTGAACAGGGATATTGAGCATTTTTAAAAAAGATATGGAGATGTATATTTTCAATCCAGTTTTCTGATTTCATGTGCAACTTTTTCGTAAACTTTTTTTTGTAAAAAAAAAAAATTTGCATCTTGGGATATCAACACGTAATGCCAGTATGCGCAATCGCCACCAATTGTGCCAGCTGCCTCCGTCGCGCAGACGTCAATACCAAAACGAAAAAAAAAACTCGGTAAAAAATTAACAACATTTGAATAAATCCCCATCATCATGCTCATCCGCGAGAAAGAAAGAAAAAACTTGATTGAAAAAATAAACAAATCCATACTCTCTCGCTCATAAAATCTGGCTGGCCCCGGCTGCCAGATTGGTATCGTTGCTCATTTCAAACCAGTTTTGTCGCCATAAAAAAAAAGGTCTTTTTTTTTTCACGACTAATTGTACAGTAGGAAAATGAAGAAGAAGAAAAGAAAGGCTCGCGACATTGGGGCAGTCACTTGCATCCACTCCAAGTTTCCATAAAAGATGCAGAAAACGCCATGATGAGTGAGCAAGGGAAATGGTCGAGGACGCAAACCCCCAAAATTAGCAGGTCGTGGTGGGAAAAAAAAAAAAA
>JAEIJG010001284.1:0-12166 GCA_037289395.1 Beauveria scarabaeidicola
ATATAAAAAAGTCACTATAGGAAGTAATATATAGTTAATAATTAAAAGAATACCTAAATAGGGTCTTAATTATAAGGTTAATATTAGAAATAAAATATAAAAAAGGTAAAAAAGCTATTTTTATTATTTTTAAGGGAGGTGCGCTCTTTTATTAGTAGTGCCTATTACGTAGCGTACTATAGGGACCATTTCAGACCTAACATAATATTAAAACTAATATGCTAAAATAAAGGTTACTAAGCTATTATTAGAAGGTACCTACTAGACTAGTGGTAGCCTGGAGTTCTTACTAACTATGTCCACTAGTATATTACTCTAACTCTACTTCTCTGCGCTAGGGCTCCTAGGGCTATACCTATAGGAATGTGTTAGGCTATACTAGCTTTTTAACTTATATAGAGGGTTATATTATATAACTATACTTACTATTAGTAGAGAGTAAAAATAATCCGTTTTTTACTAACTAAGTTCTAATTATAAGGACTATATTATTTTATTATAATAGCGAAATAATAATAGCTTAATATTAGACTATAAGTTATATCTTAGCTAGGAAAGAGTATTACCTTAAATTATAGCTAGAGTATAGCTAGGAAACCACTAGTACTACCTACTATACTTAGGCGAAGGTAATATATTAAACTTAGCTTATAGTATTTATTATAAAGTTCTCTTACTTTTTAGTGATATTATCGTGATATTTATTTTAGACGCTAGTGGTATATATAATACACTAGACCTCCTTTACCTCTAGTTATTCTAGCTAGATAGTAAACATAGGCCCTTACGTATTATACTATATAACGTAATACTAATAGAATAAGATATTAACTTTAAACTAATAGCCTAAGTTATCTCTTAACTTCACTTTAGAGACCCTTAGAGCTAGTATATACTAGCTAAGGTAAAATGACTTATTATAATAGCCTTTAAAATCTAACTAGCTAGTATAGGTACTCTCCTTAACTCTATTTATAAAGTAAAGAGAGAGCTAGAGTTTACCTACTAGCTACTTAGTAAGCATCTAAAACTATTACTCTAGATTACTATTACACGATTTATAGAAAATCTGTTAACTAATTTATAACTATCTATATTATCTTAACTATCTTAACTAATCCTATAGTATATAGAAGAAAATATTATAGAATTTTTATTAGCTACTAATTAGTTTTAACTAGTAGGCTATAAAATTATTACCTTTATATTAGTAATAGACTTATATCTAGCTAATATGCCCTATAAGTGAACTAGCTATTAGCGACTAAGCAGGCGCTAATATAGAGCTTAGTTTTCCTACTAGAGGAGATATATAACGGCCTCTATAGAGGGCATATACTAGCCGTAGAGAAGAACCTTAGTATACTAGGTATATACACTATAGTCTAATAAAGGTTTACTTCTATTATAAGTATAATATAATTAGAGCTTATTTTACTATTAACCTAGTATATTATAAGGATTTAAGGCTCTTTATTAATAGCCTTAGTTTTAACCGTCTACTATTACGCTATATATGTCTTATAGCTAGTAGCGTTCTCCCTAGACTATAGCTACGTCTTATATAAGAACTACACTAAGCTATAAGTATATAAACTAAAGCTATATAAAGTTAAGATAAAAGTATACTTAGTTTATAGGAGGCTAAATACTAAAAGTTTCTATATTAAACTACTAATTACTAGGGTTAGGAAATTAGTACTTAGTGGTATAAATGTGGGAGAAATTCTATTATTCCTCTATACTCTATAATAGTCCCCGGGTCTTTATTTTCTATTATTACGTTAATGTTTTAACTACGTCCTAGTAGATAATATTAGTATATTTAGAAGGTCTATTTACTTTTAGTACTTAGCTAAGTTATATAGGTATATTTTTCTTTTTTACCTTATTCTATAAAGGCTAGGATCTTAATAATTATACTTATTATATTTACTAATTTAGTAGATTTAAAAGAACCTAGAAGTACGTTATATTTACGCTAAATTTAGAGTAGGTAATAGTAGAGGTAATAAAATATAACTAGTCCCTTAAGATAATCTTAGGGTTAGAAGAGGGCCTTAATTATTTCGTCTAGCTAACCTCCTAGTATGTGGCTAACTTATTTTTTATCTAGCTAACCGCTAAACTACTATATAGGGCCTATAATAACGTTATCATTTGTTTCTATAGTGGAGATTATTTAGTAGAGTGTGTTAGCTACACTATAAGTATACTTATTATGTTAACTTTTTATATAGAGCTCTTAAGTTACCTAGACTTCTATACTATACCTAAGACGTATATAATTAACATTTATTACTATATCCCACCTAGTAATAGCCTTATAGAGCTCTTAGCTTTCTTATAGTGGAATAGATCTTAAGTTTTTTATAAGGGATCTAAGCTTATATAGCACACTACCACATTTTATCTAGACCACGTCCTTAAAGGCTATAGATAAGGCAGGCTATTTTATTAATAAATAGCGCTTAGTATTATATTAGTAGAAACACTTATTAAAATACTAATAAGTGGTTTAGGTAATAAAGCTTATACTATAAGTAATTATTCTTACTATCTTAGAGACTTAACTTATAAGTAAGGACTAGGCTATATTATAGGGAGAGGCTTAGCATGACCTTAGTACTATATATAGTAATAAGGGGAAGGCTTAATATAAGAGTTACTAAAAGTAATAAAGGCCCTTATTAATATACTAGATAGTTTAATCTAAAATATAATTTTCTAGCTAGTAATAAATTAAAGATAACTCTTTAGGAGATTGAGGATTATATCCCTCTTATTTACTAAAATAGGCGTTAGCTAGGCTATTAAAAGCCCTTAGTCTTCTTTAGAACCTAAGTCTACTTCTAATATATTAGCTAGATATATACTATATATCTTATTATACACTATCCTAGTATAAATATTTACTTAATCTATAGCTATAGGAAGTAATAGAGACGGGGTAAAGGGATTTATACCTCTCTAGTCGTCTAGGCTAGTGGTTTCGTAGCTTAACGAGTAAGCGGAAGAGTCAGTTAGGCTAGATAAAACGGTAGCTAAGTGAGTATTCCGTGCTATATTCTTACTACTATAGACATTCACCTTAGTTAGTCTAATAAGATAATATTCTATAACGCGAAGTAACTATTAAGCTAGCCTAGGCTTAGATTAGTAGCCTTTAACTTAGCTATTAAGCTACTTAATTATAACTATAATATTAACCTTATAGTCTTCTATAAAGGTATATGCCTTTTTATATATTCCGCGCTACTTGTTTGCTAAGCTGATGATAGGGTCTCTGTTAACTCTCAAGTGTGGTCGACGAGGCATTATTATTTATTATTAGAAAGGGTGGGAAAATATTACGCCTAAAACTATAAAGAAAAAGGCGAAAATAATAGCCTTTTTTACTTATGGTAGCCGCTGAGGCCTGTTGCTCCGTAGCTGGCTCCGTGGCTAGCTCCGTGTCTACGGCTCTATGGTGTTCGAGCAGCCGCTAAGCCCTGTTGCTCTGTGGCTGGCTCCGTGGCTAACTTCGTGCCTACGGCTCCACGGTGTTCGAGCAGCCGCCGGACACCTGCTAGGGGCCGGATCGCCGCACTCGCAACCGGACGCGCCGTAAAAGGGCCGCCCCGTGCCTATGTTTAGCTTAATATAAACTATTTAAATAAATCTCTCTTTTAAAGAGTATATTAGCTAATTCTAAATTATACTAAGAATAATAATATTAGTATTTAGTAGGTAATAGTATTATATTATTAAGGAGTAGATAACTAAGAATAAGAAAGTAAAATTAGTAGATATATTATAGTATAATATAGACGTAAACTTACTATATATTATTTCCTTTCTTAGATTTATTATCTATTTTATTCTATTATAGACTATAAAATTATATATTATAAATCCCTGTGAGGTTATAGTGAGAAGAGTGCTTATATTTAGCTATGTGCGAAGGTGGGTTGCCTATGGTTGTAGGAATTATCGCTGCCCCGTTGATGCTTGGTCGTATCGACGCCGCGACTAAGTACTTATGTACTCCCCACGTGACTGAGCCCTGTGTCCGTGCTCGTGCCCTACGTCCCCGCCACGAGCTACCTGTGCTCTTGGTGCCTCTTCCTTGCTGTGCGCTGTCTAGGCCCTGATAATCCCTAAGTATTATTTATTAAGTATATCTTATACCTATTAGCGGTTCCTCGCCTAGGTGTTATATAAATAGATATGCTTATTTTTATTATTATCCTCTCTAGTAACTTAATCGTTATACTACTACTAGCCTTTTTCCCTAGCTAGAGAGAGATCTAGAAGCGTATAGCACTATCTGCCCTAGTGAATATTATACTGCTTAGCTTTAGGGGGCGCGATGTTCTTATTAACGCGCTAAATATACTATAGCATTAGCACCGTAGCCTACATATTATTATTAGTATTATTATCGCTTTTAAGGCAGTATTATATAAGACTATAGCTATTATTCTATAGCCTAAGCCTAGTTAGCTAGTAAAGTCTAGCTATATTATATATAGCTAGTTACGTTAATATACTAAGACTAGGCTAATATCTATATATATAGGCGTCTAGACTACTAGGCGGCGTTATACTACTTATAGTATTATTTACGTGAAGGTGTTTTAGTTAGTAGTTCCTCTTAGCATATTAGATAACCTATCTTAGTAATATAGTAGTATTACTATAGTATATACTATAAATAGTATTATCTCGCGGCCGTCTCCTATTATAGCTAAGTGTTACTCTATAGTTATCCACTAGCTTATTCTATATTATCTAGGTGTCACTATATTCTATAGCTATAGAGGTTAAGCGCCTTTTAGATATAACTAATACGCTACTCTATACTATTTGCTTTACTTAGGTAGTAAAGCTCTATCTAGGCTACTATTTCTATCTATATTTCCCTTAAAACTTCTATACCCTTCTTAGTTTTAGTAAGTATAACCTTCTCTAGAGCTTTATAATTATAGCACTTTAGTATCTTATAGAGAAGCTACGCCTTATATCTAGTATTAGCTTCTTACTATCCTAGTATAGCTATTATATAATAGTAATATTTAAATTAGGTGAAGGTAGTTATATCTTACTTAATAGTCCCTATAGGTAAGATCTTACTCTTAAATAGTAAGAAAATGTTATTCTAGTAGTAAAGGGTATAAGAATTATAGGCGTACTATATATTACTCTAGATCTAGCTATTTAATGATTTTATAATAATAGTGTGAAGGATAGAATTAAAGAGCTAAAGAAACTAACCTATAGGACTCTAGATTTAATATAGAGTAATTATTATCTAAGAGAAATTTTAGAGCTACGCTAGATTAAACTCTTCTAAGATATAACGAAAAAAGTTATTATATTCTAGTTACTTAAGAAGAATTCTTAAATAGACTAGGTGTGGAAATAGATAAATAAGCTATAAGGGCTTAACCTATATAATATTAGTTTTTACTAAGAGTTTAGACTATAATTAATATAACACTAACTAAGTATAAAGACTTATTATTATCTACTATAGGTATAATAAGCCTAGAGTAGGCTTTAAGCCTTTCCTAACCTCTACCTACTAGATATATTTAGATCTAAATAGTAGGATGCCTTTTAATTAGTTTATTATATTAAAAATCAAGGAAGAGAGGTACCACCTGCCTAGCTATATAGCGGTAGTGGGTAAGTACTTATAGATTTTATTACTAGGTAGTTAACTAATCTATGAAGTTTATAGTAGTAGTAAATTTAAGTGTCTTATCTATAGCGCTGTCCTAGAGTGTCTAGGTAAAGAGCTAGTGTGATACGTTAAGTCTACCTACTAACCTAGAGAGCTAGTAGGTCTAGAGGCTATATATATAGGCCGCAGCGGCGCTACACAGTTACGTGAGATTCCGACTATCTTTAGGCTGAGGAAGATATATTCTATAGCTTCTACGTCTAGCTTATACTTAAATAAATGATTATTTATTAAATTTAATTTTAACTTAAAGAATTTAAATATATATTAGTCTAAGTTAATAAATTAGTTTCTAGTTTATTTTTCTTCTTAGACTAGTGTTAATAGCTTTAATATAACTAGTTAGCTTATTTATAATTATATTTATAATACTTACGCTGTATATCTTTTATACCTACTTTTTAGCTAGTTATAGCTATATAGCCCTTAGCTTTATCGGGGAGAATAATAGAGAAAGTAAGCACACAATAATCACTATAACATCACGTCCTCTTAAGGTAACTTTCCGTAGGGCGTGGTGTGTTAAGTAAATAGATGGGATATACGTATATAATAAATAACGCCTTAAGCACGTGGTCCTATTAGAGCGATCTAATTAAATAGTCGCGTAAAGATGGAATGCCTGTAAAGTAGGTCTTTATAGAATAATTATATAATAGTCATTTTAAAATAATAATGAAAAAAAAAAGAAAAAAGAAAAGCTAACGTTAATTCCTACTACTATTTATTAATTATTCTATAGCCTCTAGTGTTTAGTATAACTAAAGTTATAGCGATTTTATTTATTATAGTGGGGTTAAATAACAGTAGATAAAGGACTATATATAGCCTATCTTAGGGAGTTCTTTTAGCGGGTTTAAATTTAGCACACTTATACTAAGGATATAGTGTGTTAAATAAATATAAAAATTAAGAGTAAGATTTAAAAATAATAAAACTATTAAAAATAATATATTAGGTCTAAAATAGTCTTTATAATACGCTATATAATAAGCACTACTAATAAAAGAGCGCGCCTCCCCTAAAAATAATAAAAATAACTTTTTCGCCTTTTTTATATTTTATTTTTAATATTAACCTTATAATTAAGACCTTATTTAGGTATTTTTTTAATTATTAATTATATATTACTTCCTATAGTAACTTTTTTATATTTAAGTTAAATATAATTATATCTTTTTTCTTTATAATTTTTATATTTCTAATAATTTAATACTCCTAATTAAGCTAACCTTAATTATTTTATATATATATACTAACCCTTAGAGAGATAATAATCTTTTATTATATTATAGACTATAAAAGCTCTTATATATAATACCTTATTACTATAGGTTTTCTAGTAATTCTCCTTATTTATTATAATAGAGATTATAGTAGGGAGATACCTTATTAAAGGTTAAGATACCCCTAATTAGAGACTAAGAGCACTAGTAAGCTACTATAATAAGATCTTAAGAAATTTAGTAAGGAAACTAAAAAAGCTTAATAGATAAAGAGTCTAAGGATAGTTTAACCTAAAAGCTTACTAGTTAAGAGACTAAGTAGCTATAAGTAAGCTTTATTTACTAAACTAAGATATAGATAAAAGAAATAATAAGCTAATAATTTATAAATATCTAATATCTAAATTATCTAATAATACTAGAGTATTAGGTTAATAACTTATAAAAGTATCTAACTAGGAAATAAGATATAAATTAAGAGTTTAAAACTAAAGAAGGAAATAAGATAGTATAGATTAAAAAGATAGTATTAAGTAAGAGACTATAAGGCTAGTAGCTATAAAAGACTTAGTTACTAGTAGTAAATATAATTATATTTTAAAGCTACCTTAGTTATTCTAAAATAAAGTAATCTCTTAATCTAGTTAAGAGGACTTAATAAATATATATCTTATACCTAAGTTATTAGTAAGCCTATATTATCTTATAGTGTTAAGATACTAGGCTAATAACCTATAAGTATACCTTAATCTAAGAACTAAAAGATAGGTTAAGGGTAAAAACTAAAATAAGACTAAGATATTACCTAATAAAATATATAAAAAGCTATTAATTATAATACTAGTAGTTATAAGGGGAAGATAGAAGCTTTTCTTATAATAAGGTAGATTATAGACTAATATAAGCTAGTAATCTATAAAGTTATAAGAAGCTAGTAGTATATTATAATAAATAAAGTAATAGATATACTTACTATTAGTAGTAGTAAAGAAGAAGTATAAGAGGTATAAGAAAGAAGTAAGAGAATTATAAGTATAAGGGATATAAGTCTAGTAATATATAAGAATAATAAGAGTATATAAGAGGTATAGAGAGACTAAATAGTATAAGAGGTATAAAAATAATATAAGGAAATTATAAGGAAGCTAGATATAAGTATAAGCCTAACCTAAGTTATTAAGGCTACTTAGGTTAAAGAGGGTATTCTAGTTACTATAATATATAAGGCTACTTCTATATTACCTTAAGCTAAGAAATAAGAATATAATAATAATAAGCTATAATAATAAGAAAATTATATTTATATTCTTTATAATCTATATATAGAGGTATTATAGCTTTATTATAATAATAAAGTAGCTAAATACTAAGGCCTAAGATAAATATTATATTAAATAAAGTTATATTATTATTAGCTAAGAATAATAAAGGTAATATATTATTATATTATATCTTATAATAGCTATTAATATATAAAGGGTAGGTAGTATTAACTATATAGTAAGCTTATAATATTACTACTAGTAACTTACTTATATATTAAAATCACTATTAATATAATAATAAGGCTACCTAAGAGAGTAAAGTAATATAATATATATAATATAATATTAGTTATTATTAATAGATATATAAAATATAGTTATTATATTATAATAATAAAGTAGCTAATAAGTAAAAGCCTTACTAATATTATACTTAAAGAAGTTATTATATATTATAATATATTATAAGAGATTATCTTAGATTATAAGTTAATTTTTATATTAGGGTTCTAGTAAAGTCTCTACTACTTACTTATATATAAGTGGTATTTAAGCGTTATATTCTACCTATAGATAGATAATTAGATAAAGAGGTAGAATTAGGTTTTAGAGTATTATTTATATACCTTTTATAATAAAGAATAAGATAATTAGGTTAAAAAGCTACTAATAGCCTAATTAGCGTATAATATAAGCCTATATAATATAATAGGCGTAGTTCTAGTATATTTACTATATAGTAAATATCCTAAATTACTAGGAGTAGAAGGCTACCTATTATAGCCTAATATCTAAGTAGAGGAGTATATATAGGAACTTAGAAAAGCTTATAAATATATTATAAAATAGCTATAATAAAGTTATTAGGCGTAAAAGAAGTAATATAACTATAAGTAAATAGGTTATAACTTTAAGGCTAGTAACTAAGTTTTATTTTCTATAAAGAACCTTAATTTATAATAACTAAATAAGAAACTTATAATAAAGTATATTAGATTATACTAAATTAAGTAATATATAAATACTAGTAGCTTAGCCTTTAAGCTTTAGCTATTACTAATAATAAAAATCTATAATATATTTAATACTATAAGCTTAAAGTTATATATAAGTTATAAAAAAGTACTAGTTATATAATAAAATTATATTATAATTAAAAATAATATATATAAGGTTAAGTAAATTATAGCTTATAAATATTAAAGTAAAAGGCGCTTATTTTAGGTTAAATAGTAAGATTATAATAAGGTAAAAAACTTATAACTAAAGAGATCTAATTTTATAAATAGTAATATACTTATATAATATAAAGAAGATCTTTATATAAAGATAATTATAGAAAGGTAATAGTAGAGGAGTAAGAAGATTATAGTAACTTACCCTTATACTAAAAAATTAATTTATTAAAAAAAGTAAAATATAAAATCTAGCTACCTAACTAGTAAGGGTATATATAAAGAGTATATAACTAGTATATTACTTAAGAGTAGAAGGCTCTATAGTATTATTAGTATTATCCTAGTATAAGGGGGGTATTATATCTATCTCTATAATAATACTATTATATATAATAATATCTACTATTAATATATTATAAGTAGACTAATAATAGGTTAGTAAGGAATATATAGTAAGAGAGAAGAGACTTACCTAAGTAATTTATATAGCTATATATACCTATACCTAGGTAGTATATACCTCTATTATCTAATATATAGCTAGTATATACTTATAAGCTATAAGCTTATCCTTATTAATTACCTTATAAGCTTACTTTAAATATAATTATTATAACTAAAGCTATATTACTTTTATAATAGCCTAGTAAGTTAGCTATAAGTTAAGGGAGAGAGTATTATAACTATACCTAGTCTTATAATAAGGTAAGTAATAAAATACACTAGAGGTATATAATAACCTTATAAACACTAAGCTATATTAGTAAGTATAACTTCTTATTATATAAGTAAAGTATATACTTAGATAACTTAGTATCTAAGTAAGGAATTAGTAAAGAATATATAACTAAAGAGTAGGAGATATACCTAATATCTACTAGTACTTATATACTAGGTTATCTTAGCTTATAATACTTTATTTAATATAATAATAGTTATATAGAATTATAAATCTAGTAGCTAGTTAATAGTAAGTATATAAAGACTATATAAGAGAACTTACTTATTATTAGATACTACTAGTAGTACTTATACCTTAGCTATCTTCTCCTTTACTAATAACTAAGGCTATTTTTTATTAGACCTAATAGTAAATTAGTAATAAATAAATAGTAACTATATAATAAAGAAGTAATAAATAAAGAAGAGAAACCTTATATATTATTAAAAAAAAATTTATTATAAAATTACTATTTATAAGTTAGTAATTAATATATAATAATAATATAGAATAAAAGTAGGGATAATAAATAGTATAAGAGCGGGAGAAAAGTAAGGGGATTTTATAAAAAGTTAATAATAGAATAAAGAAGAATAATACTATATAAGGGTAATAAGTATAATATATAGTAAAGGCGTATTTATAAGAAGAATAGTTAGCTAAAGAAGAGAAAAAAGAGGGAAAGAAGAGAGGGTAGGAAATGCCTTTTATAAAGATTATAAAGATATAATAATAAGTAAATTTAATATTAAAAGAGGCTATTATTATATTAAAGGAGCTATTTAGAGTATAACTTATATTATATATAAGCTATATAACTATTAAGAGCTTATAAGGAAAAGGCTATACCTAAGTAATATATAATAAGATAATTAATAAGAATAATAAGTAAAAAGTAAAAAAATTAAATATATTATAAAAAATAACTATTTTAAGAAAAATATATTATATATATAAGCTATATATTTATTAAATATTAATAAAGAAGAAACTATTTATAAGCCTAATATAATTAATATACTTATATATAGCTAATATATATATAATAATAATAAGTATTATAAATAAGGCTAAAGAGCTTAATATAAAAAAATAAGCCTTATCTTAGATAAGTAAGGAGGTATAAAAAGAGGAGGTAAAAGGGAGGGTAGCTTATTATAATATAGTTATATTATAAGTAAAAGAATATAGCTATAAGCCTATAAGGCTAGGGAGCTAGGAACCTTAGTATTATAAGATAGTAGGGGTTTATATATAATAGAGGAGGATATAGCTATAAAGCTATAAGGTCCTTATATAGACTAAGCGAGGGGGATTCTTATTAGTAAATAATAGAGTTATATTATTATAATATAGCTATTTATTAAGATCTCCTTTATTACTTCCTTTATACTAGCTACTATCTAATAGTAGAGAACTTTATTAAACGCTATAATCTTAATATCTTTTAAGATAAAAATTAAGATTCTATAAGATTAGACGTTAAATATATCCTTACTATTAAAAAATACTTTAAAAGGCTTTAAGAAGTTATTATAGAAAAGGGTATTACTATTAATAGTATCTAGAATATAGATAAGATAGGTTTTTAAATTAGGGATATATAGAATACTTATACTATAAGCTTATATAAGAAAAAGCACTTTTAAAGGTTAATTTTTATTAATTAAGAATTAGTAACTTCTATTAAAATAATTTTAGCTAAAGGGGACTTTATTAAACTACCTTTCCTTATAATATAAGCTAAAGTATATTTAGGCCTATAATATATAATTAAAGAGCTCCTAGATAAGGTAATTATTATAGTATTAGATAGTAAATATTTAAATAATAAGATTAGCTTTAAATAGCTCTAATTCTTTAATTAATATACTAAAAATAAGGGCTTTTTAGTATAACGCCTCTTAATTATTAATAGCTACTATACTTATTATATATATAAATTCTTAATATATACTAAAGAGAATAATATTATTATTTTTAGGCTTCTTTTATATTTAATATATATTCTTTAGCCTCTTAATATAGTTATTTTTTCCCCTATAAAG
>JAEIJG010001285.1:0-12164 GCA_037289395.1 Beauveria scarabaeidicola
TACTTAGCTTTAGCTATACTAGGTATAGCTCTCTAAGTGTAAGATACTAGTTATAACTTATATTATACTTATTATATTTAAATCTAACTAAGTAGAGTTATTAAATTATATAATAAAGAATAAAGTAAAAGATTTAAATATAGAATAAAAGAATAATTATTATAGGTATTTATTATATAGAAAGTAATAATATAATTAATTATATTAAATAATTAAAAATAAAGATAATATAATTAATTACTATTAGTCTAAGTAATTATTAATAAGCTAAGTAACTTAACTAACTATAGCTAGATAATACCTCTAGTATTATAATATTAGTATTATTTCTTTTTAGTTAAGTTATAGGAGTTAGGGCTTCTAGGGTTAACCTTCTATTAACCTAGCCTTAGATTTAAATAGTAAGCTAATTATTATTAATTAGCTCCTTTAGGGACTTATTAGGGGTACCCTTTATTATTATATCTACTAGGTTATTATTATTATTAATCTAGTAAATCTTAGTAAGCTCTTATTACTTATATAACTACTAAAGCACTATAATATTAATTATTAAGTACTTTTCCTTAATAGTATCTAGCTTTATTAGGTATTTATAGAGAGATAAGGAGTTAGTATAAATAACTATAGAGATCTTTTATACGCCTAAGCCTACTATAATCTAGTCTAATATAGTAAATAGGGTATATCTAATATTTACTTTAAAGACTATATTATATAACTTAGAGGCTAGAGTACTCTTTATTATATATTTAGACTTTATTAAGCTTTAGTAGATAAGATTACCTATAATTATTATTTTAGAGTCTTCTAAAGGTACCTTAGTACCTAGGATAATTATATATCTTAACTATAAACTTAGGTCTTAGTTATTTATAAATAACCTATTTATAAAGATATATAGCTTTATCTTAGTAAGGTTTAGCTACTAGAAGTATAGTCCTTAGTTATTATTATCTTTTTATTATTAAATTTAGGTATAAAGCTACTTAAACTACTTCTCCTCTAATACTTTAAACTATATAGTAATTAATAAGTTATAAAAGGCTTCTAGCTAGTAGATTATAGTAAGATATATATTATAGGCTTACTACTTAATATATCCCTTTAGGTCCTTAAGTACCTATAGCTTAATAGTTTACCCCTTCTAAATAATTTAGATTAACCTATTAGGTTCTAAGGTAATCTAGTAATTATTAAAAGTTAGGGGCTTCCTTTTAGTAAGGAACTCCTTTAGTTTTATTATTAACTTTACCTTTTATAGCTTAGCTTCTTCTAAGTTACTAAAGGAGGTATTAAAGAAGCTAATTATATTATCTATCTATATCCTAATAATATTAAATTCTTTACTAAAGGTAATTAGTAAGTAGGGGTTATATATTAAGACCTCTATCTTTAAGTATTACTAGTAATATATTAAGTATATTACCTACTAGTAGGTACTACTCTTAGTAATACTATATAAGGACTTTAGAACCTTTATAATTATTCCTAATAAGTATAATAAGTATAAGCCTTCTAGGACTTAGGCTAAGATAGTATATTATAGGTGTATTATTAACTAGATATAGGCCTATATAATATCTTTATATTAGAGGGTATAGCCTTATTCTAAGAGGGTTAGTATTAGGGTAAGAATTAGTTACTAGCTTATCTTCTATATTATTAGTAACTAGGTTAATAATAAGTCTTTAGTTTTATTATTAAAGCCTTAGACTATAAGTCTTAATTTCTTATAAGGCTTATTAATACTTTTATTTTTAATCTTATATATTATTTAGGTTTTAAATATCTTATTATAATACCTTTAGGGGTTAAACTAAATAAACCTAAAAATACTATAAAATAATAAGTTATTAATCTCTTTTTATAATAAAACTTAAAATAATACTCTAGGGGTTTTAATTAAGCCTAACTTCTAAAAGGTAATTATAAGGTTTATATTATAATACTCCTTTATAAATAAGAAGACTTATAAGCTTTAAGATACCTTCTAATATAATACTAGCTAGTACTTTTAGTATATCTTAATATAGGGATTTAATATACTAGGGATTAGGCTTTAGAAGGGAGTTTAGGGATATATAGTAGCTAGGGTTACTTTAAGGGGTTAATTAGTAATAGTAAGTACTATATTCTCTATAAAAGAATCCTCTAGTAAGTTTTCTTTTATAAAAGAATTATTAGAGGTATTAATTAGGGTATTAGGGGTACTATTATTATTAAAGAATTTAGTTAGTTCTAGGGTATTATATAGTTTATCTTTAGAGGTTATATTATCTTCTTAGCTATTAAATTTATCTTTATTAGTATTTTTAGTATTTTCTAACTATTAATTAGTAAAAAAGGGTTATATTATAGTTAAATAGAAGACTATAAGGCTATTAAGTAACTTTACTATATAATTCTTATCTTTTATTATAACTAATTTATAAGAGCTAGTCTAGCCTTCCCTTTTTTACTAGATATAAATATCTAATTATAGTAGGAGGTAATATAAAGAGGTTATATTAGGGCTATTCTTTATCCTTAGTATATCCTATACTTGATATTTTACTAGTACTTTTTATACTCTAGCTATTATCTTTTAGAGGGTAAGGGTATATTTAGTAATTATTAGGTATAAGAGAGAGTTAGTAGATATTCTAGGGTATATACTAAAGATTAATAAAGTAAATACTAGTCTATCTAGTCTAATAATATTATTAATAACTTTTACTACTATCTATAGATATTAGGGTATTATAGTATAGTTACTAGACTCTTCTTAGATAATCTTATATACTCTTTAGAGAGGGATATAGTATTATTCTATAAGACTAATACTATTATAGACTTTTATAGGTACTTACTATACCTAGATATATAGCTTCTTAGTATATTTTTTAAATTTAGTAAATATAAAGTTATTACTAGTATTATAGATAATCTATTCTAGTAGGCTAAGGTAGGTATTAATCTAGTAGGTCTAGAGGGCTTCTTAGAGGGACTTAGTGATTTTAGAAGGGCTTCTAAAAAGGTTCCTAATAAACCTAGTTACCTAGAAGTAGGTTATAGTATTAATAATATAGAAGATAAGCTTACCTTTTAAGAATATTATATTAGTAATAATCTTATAATTAAACTCTTAGTTATCTTTTAAGGTAAATTAGAATCTTCTAGGGGCTTTAGTATTTAGCTAGTATTACTTATAGACCTCTATTAGGTATACTAGTATCTCCTACTTAAATTCCTTACTAGTATATTCTAGTAAGTAGGTAAGTCTTATAATAAAGGGGTGCCTAAAGCGCCTATATAAGTACTAGAGCTTAACTTCTATTAGCTAGAAGATAATAGCTTTAATAGTATAGATTAACTACTAAGGATATCTCTAACGCCTTATAAGAGAGATATAAGTCTCTTTATAGATAAGCTAGTTATTAAGGTTATTAACCTATATTCTTAGTTTATTTATATCTTATAATAAGAAAAAAAATAATATAATAGTAAATAGTACTTAGAATATTACTAGTCTAAAGACTATAAGTATTATAATCTTACTAAAGAATATAGTAGAACTAGTACTAAAGTATATAATAGTTAATATAGTACTCTTAACTACTTAGAGGTTTAACTAGAGATATATTAGTACCTTTACTTAAGGGAGGCTAGTATTACTAGTACCTATAGTACTTATATCTAATATTATCCCTTTAAAGGTATACTCTAAATAGTAGTCTTTATAAGTAAAGGCGCTTAAGGAGCTTTTAGAGGAATCTTTATAGGTAAGAGTATACTAGATAGAGCTATTAGTAAGGACTTAGAGGATAGCTTATATATTTTATACCTTAGTAGCTATAAAGCTCTCTATAGTGCTTATAAAAAATATCTTATAATAGTCTTTATTAATAAAGAGGTTATTATTAGAGGGTTTATTCTCTAATTTAGGGGAATTATTATTAGAAGGCTTAGTGCCTTTAATAATAATAAGAAATACCTAGAATTTCTTTATAAAGAACTTCTTTATTATCTTTTACTTATTCTAGGTAGCCCTTACCTTCTAATATTTTTTATTAGTATACTAGGTTAACTAATAGCTTTTTTTCTTATAGATAAAGTACTTCTTTCTAGTACTTATAGTAAATATAGTTATTTTTTATAATAACTAGGTACTATAGAATTTATAATTAATAAAGAATTACTAGTAGAGGTAATAAGTATACTTATATATACTAATTAACTACTATAATAAGCTAATAAGTCCCTTATAGCTTATTAGTAAGTATATAAATATAGTAGAGTAAGTGTAGTTATTAAGTATAGTACTTTTTAATACCTAATATATCTTAGCTAGTAAGGTCTTATTTTCTTCTTTTAAGAATAACCCCTAATATAGTAGCTATATCTTCTTAAGTAGCTATTTAAGGTAGTTTATAATAGACTATTTAAGGTACTCCTTAATTAGCTAGTTTAGTAATAGCTTTTACTACTTATCTATATAATTATTAATTATTATTTAGGGCTTAAATTAAGTATAGACCTTATAAACTATTTACTAATAAGTTATTTATTAGTTAGTTAAGGTATAAATATAGTAATTATAAGTAATTTTAATAAGTATAATAAGAAATACTTAAGATAATTTAGTCTTAAGAAAGTTAGCTTATTAATAGTAATTAAGGAAGTCTCTTAGCTTTATTTAGAGAAAGTAATATTACTTCCTAAAGAACTTATTAATATCTTTATAACTATAAGAGATTATATTTAGTTACTTTAATATAATAGTATTAAAGTCTAGTAACTAGCTATTATAAGAAGTATTCTTTTTATTAGGGAAGTTATTATAGCTATTATATTAGCCTAGAGGACCTTTTAGGGGACCTAGAGGACCTAGGGGTCCTAGAGGCGTTAGATTACTATACTCTTAAGGAGTATAAGGCCTTCCTAGGTAGTCACTTCTAGGTATAATAAGGGGATTTAGTAGCTACCTTAGTAACTACCTTAGTAACTATAGTAGTCCTAGAGGCTTATTATTATTATTATTATCTTTATTAGAGTTATTATTACTAGGTATAGTAGTTATATACTAGTAGTTAAGACCTAGATAGGTCTCTTAATAGATATTATTATAAAGGGGTTTAGGGGATATAATAATCTCTTTAGTCTTAATTCTTAAAGAGTTCTTTAAGTATATACTAAGTATTTTTATTAAGAGATTAAGAATATTAAATTCTTAGCTTAGTAATATAATTTTAGTAGGTTATATAAGAAAAGTTCTAAGATAGTTAAGGAATTAGGTATTAGACTACTAAGTATTAGAGAACCTAGTACTTATTATAATACTAGAGATATTACCTAGCTATAGTTAGTTAAGTTACTTAGCTTATTAATAATTACTTAGACTAATAGTAATTAATTATACTATTTTTATTTTTAGTTATTTAATATAGTTAATTATACTATTACTTTCTATATAGTAAATACCTATAATAATTATTCCTTTATTCTATATTTAGATCTTTTACTTTATTCTTTATTATATAGTTTAATAACTCTACTTAATTAGATTTAAATATAATAAGTATAATATAAGTTATAACTAATATCTTATACTTAGAGAGCTATACCTAATATAGCTAAAGCTAAGTATTATATTATATAACCTTTTATATACCTATAAACACTTAATTAATTAAGAAGCCCTTTTCTACCTTTATTATCTAATTAAGATACTTATAATCCTAATACTAATTAGTAGTTAACTTATAAAGACTTAACTATAGATTTATAATAAGATTTTAGATTCCCTCTATTCTTCCCCTCTCTCTTTCTTCTATCTCTTTTTTCCCCTAGTAACTTTAGAGCCACTAAGCCCTAAGAAATAACCTACCTTATTATAGACTATACCTAAGATATTTATACTAATAGATTTCCTTAGTAAGTAAAAGAAGCCCCCTAGCCTATAGCTATAATTACTTAACCTAAATAAGACTATAACTTAGTTATTCCTTACTCTTATCTTAAATAAGTAAGTAAAGCCCTTTAACTTAAAGATATCTCTTACCCCTAACTATAACTAACTAAGTACTATAATAGCCTCCTTAAAGTCTACTAATAATAGGGAACTTACCTCTCCTAGTAAGTCTATTAAAAGCTAATTATTAATCCTTAGTAGATTAAATATCCCTAATATAGTTACTAGCCTAAAGGGTATTATCTCTAAAGACTAAAATAAGTATTAGCCCTATAAGTATACTTAAGACTCTACTAGTATAAGTAAATTAATAACTTTTATAGTTAATTAAATTATTATATATACTCTTATATATAACTAATACTAAAAGAAGACTAGAATTTACTAGTAATATAACCTTTATAAAGACTTTAGCTTCTAAGGTATTAATTAATAAAGGCTTATTAACTAAGACCTTCTATAGATCTTCTAAAAGGTATTATAAAAAGTAAAGATTCTAATATATACTACCTATAGCTAGTATATCTACTATATAATCTAGGTAATAATCTCTTAAAAACCTACTAAAATAAAGCTAGATAAAGAAAAAGCCCTTACTATACCTAAATACCTAAGAGATAATATAGCCTCGCCTATACTAACCACCTTATATAATAAACCCCTTATCCTACCTACTCCTATTACTATCCTTACCCTAATACCTATCTTAGTCTTTACCCTAATACCTATCTTTACTAATACCTATACCCTAGTCCTTAGACTTAACCTATTAAGTACTTTTATATATAAATATATAATAAGAGGGGCATCTAGTTATATAAGATATATAGTAAATCCTTAGCCCTAGTACTCTAATAACCCTATCTATAGTAATAGAGTCTAGGCCTTAGCTTAGAAGGCCTTTAAGATTATAACCTTAAGCTATAAGTACTCTTTTTTTTCTATTAAACTTCCTAAAGAACCTATCCCTAATTAATATAAAATAAACCTTAACGCCTAATAAGATCTTTAGTCTTAAGCTAGTCTTATTAAGTACTTATTTTAACTAATAAACTAGTAAGTAAATACTAAGTTCTTTAATATTTAGTAGTCTAGTACTTAATTTCCTAACTATCTTAGAACTTTTCTTATATAATATATTAGAATTATATTATCTAGCTAAGAATTTAATATTCTTAATCTCTTAATAAAAATACTTAGTATATACCTAAGGAACTCCTTAAGAATTAAGCCTAAAGAGATTACTATATCCCCTAAACCCCTTTATAATAATATCTATTAAAAGACCTATTTAGGTCTTAACTACTAATATATAGCTATTATACCTAGTAATAATAACTCTAATAAAGATAATAGTAATAATAATAAGCCTCTAAGACTACTATAGTTACTAAGATAGCTACTAAGGTAGCTACTAAGGTAGCCACTAAATCCCCTTATTATACCTAGAAGTAACCGCTTAGGAAGGCCTTATACTCCTTAAGAGTATAGTAATCTAATACCCTTAGGACCCCTAGGTCCCCTAGGTCCCCTAAGAGGTCCTCTAGGCTAGTATAATAACTATAATAACTTCTCTAATAAAAGAAATACTCCTTATAATAGCTAGTTACTAGACTTTAGTATTACTATATTAAAGTAACTAGATATAATCTCCTATAACTATAGAGATATTAATAAGTTCTTTAGGAAATAGTATTACTTTCTCTAAATAAAGCTAAGAGACTTCCTTAACTATTACTAATAAGTTAACCTTCTTAAGACTAAATTATCTTAGGTATTCCTTATTATATTTACTAGAATTACTTATAATTATTATATTTATACTCTAGCTAACTAATAAATAACTTACTAGTAAATAGTTTATAAGGTTTATACTTAATTTAAGCCTTAGATAGTAATTAATAACTATATAGATAAGTAATAGAAGTTATTACTAAACTAGTTAATTAAAAAGTACCCTAAATAGTTTATTATAAACTACCTTAAATAGCTACTTAAGAAGATATAACTACTATATTAAAGGCTATTCTTAAAGGAAGAAAGTAAGACCTTACTAGCTAAGATATACTAGGCGCTAAAAAGCACTATACTTAATAACTATACTTACTTTACTATACTTATACACTTATTAATAAGTTATAAAGGACTTATTAACTTATTATAATAGTTAATTAATATATATAAATATACTTATTACCTTTATTAGTAATTTTTTATTAACTATAAATTCTATAGTACCTAATTACTATAAAAAATAACTATACTTACTAAAAGTACTAAAAAGAAGTACTTTATTTATAAGAAAGAAGGCTATTAATTAACCTAGTATATTAATAAGGAATATTAGAAGATAAGGGCTACTTAGAATAAGTAAAAGATAGTAAAGAAGCCCTTTATAAAGAAATTCTAGGTATTCTTTATTATTATTAAAAGTACTAAGCCCTCTAATAATAATTCCCCTAAATTAGAGAATAAACCCTCTAATAATAACCTCTTTATTAATAAAGACTACTATAAGATATTCTTTATAAGTACTATAAAGAGCTTTATAACTACTAAAGTATAAGATATATAAACTATCCTCTAAGTCTTTACTAATAGCTCTATCTAGTATACCCTTACTTATAAAGATCTCTCTAGAAGCTCTTTAAGTACCTTTACCTATAAAGACTACTATTTAGAGTATACCTTTAGAGAGATAATACTAGATATAGGTATTATAAGTACTAGTAATACTAGCCTCTCTTAAGTAAAGGTACTAATATACCTCTAGCTAAACCTCTAAGTAGTTAAAAGTACTATACTAACTATTATATACTTTAGTATTAGTTTTACTATATCCCTTAGTAAGATTATAATACTTATAGTCTTTAGACTAGTAATATTCTAAGTATTACCTACTACTATACTATTTCTCTTCTTATTATAAGATATAAATAAGCTAGGAATATAGGTTAATAACCTTAATAACTAGCTTATCTATAAAGAGACCTATATCTCTCTTATAAGATACTAGGGATATCCCTAGTAGTTAATCTATACTATTAAAGCTATTACCTTCTAGCTAATAGAAGTTAAGCTCTAGCGCTTATATAAGCACTTTAGGCACCCCTCTATTATAAGACTTACTTACCTACTAGAATATATTAGTAAGGAATTTAAGTAAGAAATACTAATATACCTAATAAAGGTCTATAAGTAGTACTAGCTAAATACTAAAGCCCCTAGAAGGTTCTAATTTACCCTAAAGGATAACTAAGAGTTTAACTATAAGATTATTACTAATATAATATTCTTAAAAGGTAAGCTTATCCTCTATATTATTAATACTATAACTTACTTCTAAGTAGCTAGGTTTATTAGGAACCCCTCTAAAAGCCCTTTTAAAACCACTAAGTCCCTCTAAAAAGCCCTCTAGACCTATTAGATTAATACTTATCTTAGCCTACTAGAATAGATTATTTATAATACTAATAATAACTTTATATCTACTAAATTTAAAGAATATACTAGGAAGCTATATATATAAGTATAATAAGTACCTATAGAAGCTTATAATAGTATTAGTCTTATAAAATAATACTATACCCCCCTCTAAAGGGTATATAAGATTATCTAGGAAGAGTTTAGTAACTATATAATAATACCCTAGTGTCTATAAATAATAGTAAAAGCTATTAATAATACTACTAGACTAGATAGACTAATACCTACCTTATTAGTCTTTAGTATATACCCTAGAATATCTACTAACTCCCCCTTATACCTAATAGTTACTAAGTATATCCTTACCCTCTAAAAGGTAATAGCTAGAGTATAAAAGGTATTAATAAAGTATTAAGTATAAGATATACTAAGGATAAGGAATAGCCCTAATATAACCTCTTTATATTACCTCTTACTATAATTAGATATCTATATCTAGTAAGAAAGAGAAGGCTAGACTAGCCTTTATAAATTAGCTATAGTAGAAGATAAGAATTATATAATAGAGTTATCTAATAACCTTATAGTTTTTTATTTAACTATAATATAACCCTTTTTTACTAATTAATAGCTAGAAGATATTAAAAATACTAATAAAGATAAATTTAGTAACTAAGAAGATAATATAACCTCTAAAGATAAACTATATAATACCCTAGAACTAGCTAAATTCTCTAATAATAATAATACCCCTAGTACTTTAATTAATACCCTTAATAATTTCTTTATAGAAGAAAACTTATTAGAGGATCTCTTTATAGAGAATATAGTACTTACTATTACTAATTAACCCCTTAAAGTAGCCCTAGCTACTATATATCTTTTAACTCCCTCCTAAAGCCTAATCCCTAGTATATTAAATCCCTATATTAAGATATATTAGAAGTACTAGTTAGTATTATATTAGAAGATATCTTAGAACTTATAGGTCTTCTTATTTATAAAGGAGTATTATAATATAGACCTTATAGTTACTTTTTAGAAGTTAAGCCTAATTAAAACCCCTAAAGTATTATTCTAGGCTTTATTATAAAAAGAGATTAATAACCTATTATCTTATAATATCTTTAAGTTTATCTAGTTTAACCTCTAAAGGTATTATAATAAGATATTTAAGACTTAAATAGTATATAAGATTAAAAATAAAGGTACTAATAAGCCTTATAAGAAATTAAGACTTATAGTCTAAGGCTTTAATAATAAAGCTAAGGACTTATTATTAACCTAATTACTAATAATATAGAAGATAAGTTAATAGTTAGTTTTTACCTTAGTACTAACTCTCTTAGAATAAGGCTATACCCTCTAGTATAGAGATATTATATAAGCTTATATTTAGTTAATAATATATTTATAATATACTATCTTAGCCTAAGTCTTAGAAGGCCTATATTTATTATACTTACTAAGAATAATTATAGAGGTTCTAAAGCCTTTATATAATATTACTAAGAGTAGTACTTACTAGTAGGTAATATACTTAGTATATTACTAAGAATACCTAAAGATAGAGGTCTTAATATATAACCCTTACCTACTAGTTACCTCTAGTAAGGAATTTAGTGTTATTAAGATATAAATAGATAATATAATTAGCCTTTTTAATACCTCCTTTAATAACCTAAAAGAAGCTAAGTTATAGAAGGTAAAGTTAATAATAAAGCTAAAAGAATTTTTTACTAAAGGGAAGCCTTTAACTTTTAATAGCTACTAGATTACCTTAGAATCTAATAGGTTAATCTAAATTATCTAGAAAAGGTAAGCTACTAAGCTATAAGTACCTAAGGACCTAAAGGGATATATTAAGTAAAGAGCCTATAGTATATATCTTATTATAATTTACTAGCTAGAAGCCTCTTATAACCTATTAGTTACTATATAGTTTAAAGTGCTAGAGGAGAAGTAGTTTAAGTAACTTTATACCTAAATCTAATAGTAAAAAGATAATAATAACTAAAAACTATACTTCTAGTAGCTAGACCTTACTAAGATAAAACTATATATATTTATAAATAGGTTATTTATAAATAACTAAGACCTAAGCTTATAGTTAGGATATATAATTATCCTAGGCACTAAGGTACTCTTAGAAGACTCTAAAATAATAATTATAGGTAATATTATCTACTAAAGCTTAATAAAATCTAAATATATAATAAGGAGTACTCTAGCCTCTAAGTTATATAGTATAGTCCTTAGAGTAGATATTAGATATACCTTATTTACTATACTAGATTAGATTATAGTAGGCTTAGGTGTATAGAAGATCCCTATAGTTATCTATATTAACTCCTTATCTCTTTATAAATACCTAATAAAGCTAGGTACTACTAAGGAGAAGCGCCTAATAATTAATATTATAGTACTTTAGTAGTTATATAAGTGGTAAAAGCTTACTAAGATCTACTAGATTAATAGTAGTAATAACCTAGTAGATATAATAATAAAAGGTACTCTTAATAAGTCCTTAAAGGAGCTAATTAATAATAATTAGCTTATTATTTAAGTCTAAGGCTAGGTTAATAGAAGGTTAACCCTAGAGGCCTTAACTCTTATAGCTTAACTAAAAAGAAATAATACTAGTATTATAATACTAGAGGTATTACCTAGCTATAGTTAATTAAGCTACCTAGCTTATTAATAATTACTTAGACTAATAGTAATTAATTATATTATCTTTATTTTTAGTTATTTAATATAATTAATTATACTATTACTTTCTATA
>JAEIJG010001286.1:0-12146 GCA_037289395.1 Beauveria scarabaeidicola
TATTAATAATAATACTATATAATTCTTATATATTTATTAGTTTAATATATAATAATCTATATATATTTATAACTTATTACCTTTCTTTAATATAAATAAAATAAGTATACCTACTAGGCTTATTAATCACTAAATCTATCTCTTTTTCTATACTTCTATTATAAAGTTATAAAGTTCTTATAGCTTTTTTAATATAAGTGTATAAATAAGTCCCTAAGGTAATACTATACTATCCTCTAATTTAATTATATATTATAACCTATCTAGTAGTAGTAATTATAATATTTCTTCTTTAAAGAAGACTACTATAAGGTCTATATATTTTAGAGGTATCTTCTTAGCTTCCTTACTATATATTTAGGTGCTTACCTTACTTATACCTAGGTTATTATTAATATTATCTAACCTAATATATCTAACCTATAGTATATTATCTTTTTAATCTTCTAACTCCTATAGTTTACTATCTTTACTAGCTATAAATATATATTTAGCCTATATAGCTACTCTATAATATACTTATATACTTTTTATAAGTTATATACTTTTTATAATAAGGTAATAGTTCTAGTAATTATATATAAGTAATATATTTAGGTTTATATTATATTACTATAATACCCTTAATAATATATTATTAGCTCTTAAGTCTATAACTATAATATAAATTTATTATATCTTTATTACTCTTTAGTTATTTATAAATTTTATAATTATATTTAACTAACTAAGTAATTTAAAGGGCTTATTATTAGCTATAGTAATATCTTAGCCTAATAGTTTTAATTAAACTATACTTATAATATAATTATAGATAATATTTCTATTACTTCTTAAGTCTAGTATAACTCTTATAATAATATAGTAACCTAATAGCTATAAGTATATAGTTCTTATAAAAATATTATTCTTTATTAAGTTATAACTATCTTCTTATACCTTATATACTACCTAAGTTTCTTAGTTAGGTCTAGTAGCTAGGGTTATATCTTATTACTACTCTCTTATATCCTCTTAATACCTTTCTTACTATTCTTATAGCTAGGTTAAGCGCTTCTTACTATACCTCTTTATAATATATCTTTATTATTAGTATATTATATAATTTAAGGCTTTATATTTAAATTAGTAATAGTCCCTACTATACTTTTAATATCCTAGTTCTAGCCCTTCTAGATATATATTAACCTTATACTCTTTATATAATAGGCCTATAGTTCTAATACTTAGGTCCCTTCTTAATATAATATAATCTTTTTACCTATATATATTATTATAATTCTAGTAACCTAGTTTACTAGGATTATATAATAACCTTATAGTCTTATCTTATCTTAATATCTAAATATAATTATTACTAACTTTATAGTCCTATAGGGGTTAATATAATCCTTTACTTAGTTTATTCTTATTACTTTAGCCTCTTTAGTTTTCTTAAGTTTTTTATAAGTCTATTATATATCTATAGCTTATTAGCTATTTTTATAAGCTTAAAAACTTATTTAGTAAAATCTCCTTAATAAATACTAGTTATAGTTAGTTAAAGAAGAAATTAATATATATATTAATTAGTAACTAGTTTATTATCTCTAATTCCTTATTTTCTTATTTCTTTAGGAATTACCTAAATAACTAGTTTTTTACTTATTATATATAATCTAAGTCTATAAACACTATAAGACTATAAATATACTTATTACCTATTTCTAATTATACTTATTCCTTAAATTAAGCTTATAATTATACCTTAATAAATTTATTATTTATATTATTAGTTAGTTATTAAGTCTACTATTACTTTAATTTACCTTAGAGGCACTAGTTTATATAGATAATTTACTATTATATTATTATAAACTTATAAGGTCTTATTATAAATATTATATCTAAGTCTATTATAAATATCTAAAAGTTAACTATACTTTTAGCCTTAAAAGTAAGATATTAGATATTAATCTTATTTCTTTATTCCTTATTATAAACTTACTTTAAAGGTACTTCTTCTTTACTATTAAAGAGTAGCTTATTAGGGAGCTCTATATCTTTACCCCTTTTTATCCTCTTAATTAAGCTCTTTCTCTTCTTAGCCTTTTACTTATAATATATTTACTTTAATATTACTTTATTATTATAACTTAAGAGTAATATCCTTATAGCTTTATTAATTAATATAGATTAGTTATTACTTATATTAACTAAAGCTTATAAAATAATATTATAGTTTAATAACTATTACTTTCTTTTAGTTTATTCTAATAAAGCTAAGGAGTTATTTATAGTAGTTTTATTACTAACTTATAAAGAAGTTATAATAGCTTTTTATATATATATAGTTCTTAAAGGTATTTTAAATCTCTTTATTAGTTTTTTTACCTTTTTTATAGTAATAGTAAATAACTTATTAGATAGTAGCTAATATAAAAGAAGTAATAAAGGAGATCTTAATAAATAGTTATATTATAATAGTATAACTTTATTATTTACTAATAAGAATCCCCCTTACTTAGTCTATATAGGGACCTTATAGCTTTATAGCTATATTCTCCCCTATTATATATAAACCTTTATTATCTTATAATACTAAGGTTCCTAGCTCCCTAGCCTTATAGGCTTATAGCTATATTCTCTCACTTATAATATAGCTATACTATGATAATAAAGGTATTACTTAATAATATAAAAAGTTTTAACTAAAAAAGACTAGCTTATTATAATTATAGTATTATTTACTAATAAGTTACTTAAGATAAGTGTCTTTATTTTAATAAAATAGATATTAATATTTTATATAACTATAGCCCTTTTACTAATAATAGTATTTCTCTTTATTATATAGTACTTGCAGCTGCAACGCATCTGCAGTCGAGAATTATTTTTCTGCTGTTTTTAGCCCCACTTCGACTAAGGTTGAGGTTTATTCGACTAAGTCTGAGCTCGTCCCCCGGTAGAGTTCCATCTTATATTTGTTACTCAGGCTGTTGCAGAGCCCCACGTGATAAGTCATCCCTACGCCCATTTAATAGAGCGGGGATACAGCTCATCTATACCTCAACTATAGCTCATCTAACCCCGAGCGGGGCAAAAGCGGCAGAAAAAATATTCCTTACTAACAGTCTCTAATACCTATTATTTAAAGCTTCTTTATTAATATATACTAGATATAATATTAATTATACTTATTCTAATAATACCCTTTATTAAGTATATATTTATCTTCTATCTCTATTTACCTCTATCTACTACTAGTATATATTGGGTATATACTAGGTATATACTAGGCATATACTAGGCATATACTAGTAGTAGATAGAGGTAAATAGAGATAGAAGATAAATATATATAGCTAGTAGTAGATAGAGGTAAATAAAAGTAGAAGATAAATATATATACCTAGTAGTAAATAGAGGTAAATAAAGGTAGAAGGTAAGGGTATATGCCTAGTATATGCTGAGTAGTAGATAGTAATAATATATATGAATTTATGTATTAGAGCTACTCACCGCCTTTGTACATTTTGCCCCGCTCGGGGTCAGATGAGCTAGTTAACTATGGTTGAGGTACAGACGAGCTATGTGCCCTAATAGAGCTGGCCAGGGGCCACGGTTGATGCATAATTCTGTATCTTGGACATGCAATTGTCAAGACCACGACAATATTATGAGAGGAGCCATATCCTTTTTATCAGCGCCTCCTAGTCTGTCCCCAAGTCACCCGCTTGGCTTACTCACGGCCAGCTCTCGGCATGAGCGAGACTGAAAACTACAGCGACCATGAGCCGGCGCAGGAAACCGGTCGCCGCGGCCTGCGTCCAAAAACGATTGTACGTTTGCCTCCCTCGCAGACGTATTGGCTTGCCACCACCGCGCAGGATGCTTACCCCCTCATTTAGTATTTTCGATTTGGCACCCGTGTCTTAGCTGGCACCGGTATGCAGTCCGACTGCTATCATCCCAACGTGCTGCACCTCCGCATTCACGCCACCCTCGCCGGTCGCTTGGCACGCGCGCTGCTTTGCTGCCTCCCGTCGCGGCTGTCGTCCTGGCTCGCATCCCGGTTTCCAGAATGGGCGCTTCCCGCGGATATCGTTTTGAAAAGGGCAAAGGACAACTGGGAACGGGAATTCAGCACGGAGGTGGCCGCGTACAAGAAGCTAGAGAGCGTACAGGGTCGCGTCATCCCCATCTGCTACGGCGAGACTGAATATGACGGGGCCCGTGCCTTGATCCTGTCGGACATTGGCGGCGGATGCCTCTCAGATCCTGAAGGTGCCGTCCTGACCGAGCCGACGCTCGAGCCCCTCCTGGGTGCACCGCTTCGTGCGCTTACTGACCGTGGTATTATCCATGACGACCTTAAGCTGGATAATTTCCGCCTAGTTGAGCGAGGTGGCGTGAAAAAAATAATGATTGTGGATTTGGAGCGAATTGCGGAATCATCAAATAAAAGAGAGCTGGACTGGAGCGTCCTGAGCTCCGTTGACTTTTTGATGGAGTTGTACCACGATCATCTCGATTGCCTCCACCACGACGGCTTACTACGGATTCCATGGGCCGAAGTCGAACTATCGAGAGCTACAAAACGGCGACGACCCGAATTAAAGGACTTGGAATGTTTATAGCTAGGGCGCCTTGCTCGAGGGGGTGCTGCAGCCACGTAGGTATTCTCAGTCACGAGGCTCTGCAGCCGCTCAGGATGTACCGAGCTGACCCTGGCCATTTGCGTGATTTTTAACCATATACCGAGTTGCAGGTAACACGAGGCAACCTCAAATCACCATAGCGGCTCACACAGTAGGATACCATATTGCGCAGCACCCAACTAATATCCCGTATAATACAGACTACCGAACTGGCACGAACAAGGAATGGGCATAACAGTATACGCTCCACTAGCACCACTGATGCAATTGCAAGCAGGCATGTGGAAGTAAGATTGCAGGTAGAGATAGATTTAGATAGAAGAGAGTAGTGCAGAGAAGTAGTTAATAAAAGACTATATTATTAACCTTATTCTTCTATCTTCTATCTAAGAAGAATTATAGTTATTTATAAAGAAAAAGAGATAAAAGTAATACTTAGAAAAAACTCTATTAAATCTAGAATCCTCCTCTTATATCCTACTATATATAAGATATTAGCTAATATAGTTACCCCTTAAGTTTTAATATAGCCTTAGTGTGGTTTTAGCTATTTTAGTAGCCCTAGTAGCCCTATAGGGGCTATGATAGCCCCTTAGTGGGTTTAGTAGTCTTACTATAGTTTTAGCGCCCCCTTAGCGCTTTTAGTAGCTCTATAGAGGTCTTTAATAACGCTACTAAACTCGGTAGCTTGTGTAGAGTCCCTGTAGATAACCTACTTTCAACAACCACACTAGTGTAGTACCTCTATTTTTATATATATATACACTATAATCTATATACTCTTTTAGACTTATCTAATTTAGCTAATTCTATTAACTTTAATACTAATAGCTTATTATTATCCTTTTTTTCTCTTTTTATCTCTTTTATTACTTACTAAAAATAATAAAAGCTCTAGCTTAAATTCTACTACTACTAGAGTTATTACTTTTTCTTTCTAAGAATTAGTATAAAAGAATTATTAATATAGCTTTAATTAACTTTATAAGTAAAAAACAGCGTGTGACTATATTAAGCCTAATCTAGTAATAAAATTAAAAAATAACCTATTAAATATTTAAAAATATATAAATCTACCCTTAGATAATAGCGGCTTAGAGCTACTTTACTAGGGGTAGTTATAGTAGGCGATTTACTACTAGAGATACACCTAGACACGTTCTAGTAACTAAATAATACTATAGTAAGCCTAATATAGCTATAGCCTAACTAAGACTAAGATCTAAAAAAGAAATAATTAATAAGCTTCTCTTCTTAATTAAGGAAGAATTTAAAGACTAGGTAAAGAAGTTATAGTCTAAATATAAGTAAATATAAGCCTAAGGTAAGGCTAAAATAGCCTTAGTAAAGGCTAATATCTTAATTAATTATAAGATAGTATAAGCTATTATTAAGGAAATAGTTATATAAATACTTAAAGAGAGCTAAAATACTAAATAGCCCTAGCTACTAACCTAGATATAGTCTTATACTAAAGTAGTAGTAGCCTAGAACTAAGCTAGCCTAAGGGTAAAGCTAGTCCTAGTTAGGTATAAGTAGGAACTAGTTATTAATATTAGAAGATATACTTAGGAGATTAAGAACTAGTCCCCTTAAGAGGTTATTATAGTAGTTAATAAGGTAATTTATACTAATATTATAGTAATAGTATACTATCTCTCCTTAGGAGATATAGTCTTAATATTCTATTAAGAAGTAAAAGAATATATAAAAGATAAGTTATAAGTAAAAGTTATATTTAGCCTAAAAGTAACTTTATTCTAATAAGTCTATATTATAGTTATTAAAGTAGTTTTATTTAATAAGGTTTTATAAGATATAACTAATCTTATAATAATACTTTTTACCTTTAATAAGGTAAATATTATTATTATAAAGGTATATTACTTTTAATTTAAATTTAAGATAAAGGCTTTATTTATTATTAAAACTTATAATATAAAAATAATAAACTACTTATATAAATAAGAAGTCTTTTTTAACTTATAGGTATTTTAATATAAACCTTTTTTAGATATAGTCTAGCCCCTATAGTACTTCTAATATTACTAATATAAATATATAAAAAAGTTTTACTAAAATAAAGAGTATTATAGTTAGTATATATACTAGTCTTATCTAAGGACTAAGTTATATTTAATTAAGATAGATAATAAGAAGGAATAATACTTAAACTATAAAGGTAATTACCTAATATAATCCTAAGACTATTTTATAATAAAGTAATACTAAAGCTAAGCCTAGAAGGTATATTATTTTTAATTAATATAGTTTAAATCTTATCACTTAAGGGAGGAGAAAGCCCTAAGGTCTTTAAAGGCGTTATTACCCTTAAAGAGAGCTAGGAGTATATAGCGCCTAAGGGGGCGCTTACTAGGCCCCTCCTTAGCTATATTAGTTATTTAAAGGCTTTTCCTTATATAAACTAATATATTAAACTTTAACTTTATTAACCTATAAAGAGGATTTATAAGACTTATACTAATATTACTAACTAAAATTCTTTAAAAGGGGATACTAGCCTTTAGCCTAAGTAAGAGCTAGACCTTAGACTTTTTATTATTAGCTCTTACCTTATTAACTAAGAATAAAAACCTTCTCCCCCTCTTTTTATTATTACTTATAACCTTAGAGCTAAGCTAAGATATAGTTATAACTAAACTAGCTTTATTTAAATAAATAAATAAAGATCTTTTTTTAGAATATTTATAAAGATAATAATAATATATAATTAGCCTTTTACTAAAAAGATAGCCTAGATATTATAGTAATTTAAGAAGTATTACTAGGTAGCCCCCTACCTACCCCTATATTAGCGTTATACTAGTGCCTCTAAAGAGGTAAGTAGATAATAACTTATATTTATAAAAGAATTAATAGATTTACCTAAGAAAAAATAATAAGAGAAGATATATATTATATTTAATTTTATAAGAATCCTCTTATCTTTATAAATCTCTACTTAGAGCCTAGTATAGACCTAGGCTAACTTATAAGTAATATACCACTAGTACTAGGAGTCCTAAGAGCTATAGTAGGGGATTTTAACCTCTACTACCTATCTTAGGACTTATATAAAAGGAAGTCCTTATATACTAATAAGATAATAAAGGCCCTAGCCTATACTAGAACTACCTTAGTTACCTTACTAGGAATAGTAATATAGTATAGATATAACTACTATATAAGTACTCTAGACCTCCTCTAGGCTATTTTATTATTAAGACCCTAATATATATCCTTAGACTAAGACCTATATAGCTTAGACTATACCTTATAGCTATTAGAACTTTAAGTACTTTAGATAGAGGTAACTCTTAAGATAAAGAGGTAAGGTAAAATTAATAAAAGTATTATATTAGTAGAGGTAGTAGCCTAGCTTCTAGCTATAGCTAAGTTACTAATACTATAATATATAGGGAGAACCACTAGAAAACCCATAGCAATAGGGTGCTATATATAAGAGCTTCTATAGTCTATAATATAATAAAAGATTATTATCCCTTTAAGGGTTAGTATATATATATAAAATAATTAAAGTAAGTCTAATTAGGAATATTAAATTATTAGAAATATAAAAATTATAAGGGAGAAAAATATAGTTATATCTAGCTTAAATATAGAAAAGTTACTATAGGAAGTAATATATAGTTAATAATTAAAAGAACACTTAAATAAGGTCTTAATTATAAGGTTAATATTAGAAATAAAATATAAAAAAGGTAAAAAAGTTATTTTTATTATTTTTAGGGGAGGTATACTTTTTTATTAGTAATACCTATTATATAATATACTATAAGGACTATTTTAGACCTAATATAACCCTCCTTATATAGTAAAAAAAGATAGATAGTTATATAATAATAATATAATTAAGATAAAGAAAAGAAAAAATAAGATAAAAAGAAAAGAAGGCTATAATAAGAAGAAGAACCTAAACCTATATAGTAAGACTTAGATAATATAGATAAACTATAATATATATTAAGATAAAATAACTAGCTCTTAACTCTAAATAAAAGAAATATCCTTCTAAATCCCTTTTTTACTATAAATACTAAAAAACACACTATTACTCTAGACTTATTCTTTCTTAGGCTTAGTACTATTAGCCTTTTCCTCCTTCTAGGTAGCCTTTTTTGCCTCCTCTTTAGCCGCTTTCTTTAATCTTACTACTCTCCTTATAGCCTTTTTACTAGCAATCTCCTTCGCCTTCTTAAGATCCTCCACTTTAATCCTAGCGTAGGTATTAGCTTACTTTTACTTACTAGTAATAGGCTATAAGCTTATAATATAATATTTATTAATAGTATTATAAACTCGAATAAGAGGAAACTAAGAACTAAAGGAGGGTAAGACACCTTACGCTCTTCCTAGTACATAAGCCGCCGTGGCTTAGGCATAGGGCTAGAGCGGCCTCGATCCTATGCTCTCCGCGCTATATTAGCTCTATTATAATGCAGCTTAGGATAGGTAAAATTAGGCTAAATGCCTTCCTCTATAAGCGCTGTGTCCCTAGCTATAAGTCAGGAGTGTGTTAATACTAGAGTGGCCTAGAAGATATTTACTATATACTACTCTAATATAAACTAACGAGGAGAGATAATATCCCTAGGGTGGCGCCACTATAAGAATAGCGTGATATCTTCTATACCCTTAATAACCTAGTTAAAAGTAGAAAGATTATAGAGTAGGTTTATAGGGAAGGACGGCTAATATATATAAATATTAGCTTATAATTAGGCCTAGTTAAGGCCTAAGATAGAGAAAGGTTAGGTATAGGAGAACTTAGTATTATTAATAAAATAAACTAAAGTAGGAGCTATATTAGAGCTAAAATAAGGCTAACTAGGCTAAATATTAGTAGCCTAGTCTAGACCTAAGCTAGCGACCTAGCTAGTACCCCCCCCTAAGAAACTTAATTAAGAAGAGGGGCCTTATAGGACCTTACTAGAAGTTAATATAGGACTAAAGTAGTTAGAAAGAAATAAGGGTTTTCCTCTAAGGACTTTAGTTTTTCTTTTACTTATAAATAATAATAGGACTAGATAGATATATAGTCTAATTAGTATAAATAAATAATAATAATAATAGTATTATAAACTCTTTACTAAGTATTAGCTTTAATTAACTTATTTAAAATAAAAAGAATAATTATATTAGTAAAAGTCTTAAGATAAGTAATAAAAGTAAAAATAATAGCTAAAATTATACTAATTATTAGCTATAGAATACTTACTCTAGTAATATTATTTTTACCTATAGCTATATAAGCCTTATTAAGAATAATAATCTTCTTATCTCCTAAATACTTAATAAGGACTAGTTAATAGATTAATAAAGTATATAGGCTTTAGATAAGAATACCTTTAGGCTTACTAGTAGATTCTTAGTCTAGTAAAGTGCCTTCTATATTCTCTTTAATTTATTACTTAATATTCTTATATACTTCTTTTAGATCTAGACCTTTCTAGTCCTTCTTAATAATATTATTAAAACTATTAATAACTTACTTAATAATAGTAATAAGCTCTATAAATATTTTTACCTTAGCTTTAGCTATTTTCTCTTTTATTTATCTTAGTATATTACTTTATTAATTAATCTTTTACTAAGAGGCTATAAAGTATCTTAAGCTTTAAGAGTAAAATAAACTAACTACTAAAGGAGATTATTATATAGAAGTAGGTTATCCCTATATAAGAGATTTAGTACTTAGAACTTTTTTAAGCTTTAGGCTAGGAGGTTTTATATTAAGTAAGGAAGTAATTAAAGTCTTATTAAAGGCTTTATTAGCTATCTATATAAGGTTTAATAGTATAAAACTAGATTACCTCTTAGGAATTTTTAAAGGAGATAATATAAGATTTTTACTAGGTATAAGCTTTAACTAAAGAGTAATATTCTTAGGCTTTCTCTAAGGAGAGCTTCTAAATATAGAAATTCTTATATTAGGAGTAATAAGAGTCTATAGGCGAAGGCTTCTAAAAGTAAGTATTTCCTCTCCCTCTTCTTACTTAAGAGTATCTTATAAAAAGAGATTATTATCTTTATTAAGCCCTTTTTAACCTACTTATAACTCTTCTTAACTATCTTAAAGCTTTTTATTTTCTTCTTTAAAAATATCCTCTAGCTTTTTTAGCTCCTCTTAAGGCTATTAAGGAGTAGATTTATAAATAAATTTAGTCTTACCCTTTACTATCTAATTTTAAGATAATATTATACTTACCTTTAGAAGATATATAAATATAAAGTCCTCTAAAGGTCTATCTCTTAAAGTATTAATAAGGATATTAAATTAACTATAAGGTTTATTAGTTAAGAAGAGAAAATATTAATTCTTTAATATAAGCTAATTAAACTTATAAGAGATAAGGCTACTAAGTATTATTTATAATAAGTACTTAACTAAGTTTAGACTAATAATAAAGTAAATATTAAACTTTAGAAGCTTTAATTTAAAATAAACTTATTATATCTTAAGCTTATTTACTAGTATATTATATATAATCTCTTTCTAAAGATTAATATAAGTAGCCTTTAAGCTATAAAAAGAGCTTTAGTCTAACTAAAGAAAATCTAAAAAGGCTTTTACTATTAGGAATAAAGCCTACTAGTTATTAATAAAAAACGCCTTTATATTACCTCTTATCTTCTTACTAGAATCTCCTTTAAGTAGCTAGTATAAGGAAACACTAGAGTAGCCTTATAGTAGTAGTATAGTATTAAAGATTATTAGGTAGTTATAAGACTAACTATTTTATTATTCTAAGATAAGAGGGTATACTAATATAAAAGAAAATAAGAAATATATATTATTAAGCTACTACCTAAAGGTAAATATAATAGCTTTTACTTTTACTAGATAGCCTCCTAAGAATATATTAAGAAACTAGAGAATAGTAGCTTTCTTATTAAATACTATTATTATTTAGTATTTTCTATTATAAAGACTTACTAAAGTAAAGAAATTAACTAAGAATACCTAAAATTAATATCTAAGTATTCCCTTTATCTTTATTATATTCTTACTTAAGAAATAAGAAAATAGGACTTTATACTATATAAATTCCTATCTAGGCTTAATACTATTATATATTTTATTTATCTTATAGATCTTTAGATAAGAGAAGCCTTAAATAATAAACTTATTACTAATAATAATAATAATATTACTAAGCCTTTAAATAATAATCTTTAAAGCGCTTAGTAGTCTAGTGCCTTTTACCTAGTTTTCTTTTATTAGAGTACTATAGAGTTAAAAATACCTAAAGATATACTATAGCTAATTAGCTAATAAAATATTAAGAAAATTTTTAAGAAGTTTAAATCTTTCTTAAATTTCCTACTTAAAGACTTCTTAATCTATCTTATTATTTAAGATAAGCTTAAACTTTAGTTAATTATCTTATAGGTAGAAAATAAGAGGTGTATATAAATAACTCTTAGATATAAAAGCCTTAATATACTATCTTTTTTTAAGGAAATAATAGCTTAGATCTCCTCC